>CM065597.1:78633116-78928060 GCA_033119425.1 Bufotes viridis | reverse complement strand
AAACTACAACGTATCCCGCAAAAAAATAAAGCTATATAGACGGAAAAATAAAAAGTTATAGCTCTTGGAACGCGACGATGAAAAAGGAAGAACTTGATCATAAAGGCCCAAACAGGCTTGGTCACTAAGGTTAAAGATGATCTGTCATTGCTCCTGACATGTCTGTTTTAGCATTCTTATGACTCTATGTTGTACAATTCTTTTATTATTCCTACTAGAACTTATGAATGGATTACTAGCAATTTGCAGTGAAGGTCCAGATGGATGTTACCACTTGGGGATGTGTCCCTGTACAGTCTGACACTATCCAGTCAGTGTTGCCAGTGTCGGTAACTTTATGGGGACACACCCTTACCTGGTAAAAGATCTACTGCTTTCAGAGTACAACGGAGGGCTGTAAAGCAAGAGCAGAACCTGGCAGAATATAACTTCATATTCACAATACTCTTAATAATAAAAGCTCCACCAAAGATGTTTGTCCTGCCTTTCTCAGCCTAGTGCCGTCAGCAATTTAGCAGGGTCAAGACTGCTGCCAGACTCCCTTTCAATATAACATTTTGAATTTTATAAATGCAGAGATTTTAATTTATAAAATTATAAGTTTCGTTGACTCCTTTCCCCAAAACTATATATCAATCCGCTCAGCTCCTCCGGCTGTTGCTATATGTTCTATGCACTTATGGATGTGGAGAGGGGGCGGCAAAAGTGTACTGTATGTCTGCTAATGGAGAAAACTCGAAATACATAAACCCAAACTGCTAAAATGACAACCCAACAGCTTTATGAAAATGCTTACTATATAGAGGCAGAGAAATCTGTGCACAACCTATATATTATACAGCACAATGATAACCGGCATATCTGGGATTAGCATTACCAATAATTCTCCTGTTGAAGTAATCAGGCAGCATCCTCTCACACACAGCCACTAACAGCCAAAATGCCTCCTCTTCTTTGGCATAAAGAAGTAGAACTGAAGTAAGTATATTCATGGCCTGCAGAAACACAAAGGACGAGAGAAACGCTTTAAAGCATTGCCTTACATTGCACCTAAATATGTAACATTATTGGAATTGTTGCCGCAAGAGATTATCCGGTCCCAAAATCAAAAAAATTGATACCTCAATATCTGTTTTCATGTCTGTGACATCCGCAGCGCCCCCCTTACAGTGACATCCGCAGCGCCCCCCCCTAACAGTGACATCCGCAGCGCCCCCCTAACAGTGACATCCGCAGCGCCCCCCTAACATTGACATCCGCAGTGCACCCAAAAGAGTGACATCCAGAGTGCACCCATAAGAGTGACATCCACAGTGCACCCATAAGAGTGACATCCACAGTGCACCCATAAGAGTGACATCCACATCGCTTCCATAAGAGTGACATCCACAGTGCACCCATAAGAGTGACATCCACATCGCTTCCATAAGAGTGACATCCACAGTGCACCCATAAGAGTGACATCCACATTGCTTCCATAAGAGTGACATCCACAGTGCTCCCATAACCAGGGCTGTGGAGTCGGAGTCGGAGGCAATTTTGGGTACCTGGAGTCGGAGTCGGCAAAAATGGACCGACTCCGACTCCTACTAGATTTAAATTGGAATAAAAAAAAATTGGAATAAAAAAAAAAGCAAGTTTAAATGTCCCAATTCAGATAAAGTTATAATTAATTACTTCCCTACTGTAAGAATAAAGGCCAATGCATGCAGTGCGTCACGTTACCGCTAAACAAAGACGTTAAGTGACCGTGAAGAAGCATGCTTTTCATATGCTTTACTATGCAGTTAAAGGGACACTGACAGGCTGATTTACCGGCTAAAGATATATCTGCTGGTATTCATCAGAGGATTAGGAATACAACTAGACGACTGTTACCCCAGTTGAGGTTTACTTGTGTTTAAAAACGTTTTAATCAATATGCAAATTCTCTACCTTTGTGCCCAAGGGGCAGGCGCACATGTAGAGTACTGGCAGCACTAGACAGGACTAGGTAGCGAGGAGGAAGAGAGAAAGCTGGCACAGCCTCAGCATAGCCAGACGAGGCTGCTGCCAGCACTCTACACGTGCGCCTGCGCAGGAATTCAGCGCTCAGCTAGCCTGAAAAAAAGCCAGTGCAGTGAATAATAACGAGGGGAACAGCGCTGGGAAGCTGTACTCGGGCGCGGCTGGGCACAAAGCCGCAGGAGACGCTGCCCCATTGGGCACAAAGATAGTGAATTTGCATACAGATTAAAATGTTTTTTAAACACAAGTACAGCTTAACTGGGGGTAACATTAGTATAGTTTTATTCCTAATTCTCTGATGAATACCAGTATATATATATCTTTAGCTGGAAAATCAGCCTGTCAGTGTCCCTTTAAGGAGCGGCAATACTTACACTTTCCATTGTCTTGTGGTCTGCTGTTACAGGGAACCCATGGTTATCCTAGCCTCTCACTGATAACTGATTAAGGACTGGAGACACTTGTATAAGTGAAGGGAATGGATAGTCAATAGTTCAAGACTGAAGCTGTAAACCATTTGAAAACTGCTATCATTCAGCTAAGGCTATAAAACATGTAAACTCAGATTGTTAGCTTAAATTTTAAACATGACTATGGGATTCTACTAGGAAAATCATGTTTTAAAATAAATGCCCCTTCCCCTGCCCCTTCCTGGATCCTCCCACTGCTCTATCTTCAGCAGAAGATCAGCACACAAAGGAGAAGGCAGCAGCTTCTGCTCAACTACCTCTCTGTGCTAGAGAAGATTAGAAGAACTTGGTGGAACAGCTTCGTATTTGCATATTAAATACAGAGGAGTCGGAGTCGAGGAGTCGGAGTCGGAGTCGGAAGTTTCAAAATCTGAGGAGTCGGAGTCGGACAATTTATCTACCGACTCCACAGCCCTGCCCATAACAGTAACATCCGCAGCGCTCCCATAACAGTAACATCCTCAGCGCTCTTATAACAGTGACATCCTCAGCGCTCTTATAACAGTGACATCCGCAGCGCTCCCATAACAGTGACATCCGCAGCGCCACCATAACAGTGACATCCGCAGCGCCACCCTAACAGTGACATCCACAGTGCCACCCTAACAGTGACATCCGCAGCACTCCCATAACAGTGACTTCCGCAGTGCTCCCATAACAGTGACTTCCGCAGTGCTCCCATAACAGTGACTTCCGCAGCGCTCCCATAACAGTGACTTCCGCAGCGCTCCCATAACAGTGACTTCCGCAGCGCTCCCATAACAGTGACTTCCGCAGTGCTCCCATAACAGTGACTTCCGCAGCGCTCCCATAACAGTGACTTCCGCAGTGCTCCCATAACAGTGACTTCCGCAGTGCTCCCATAATAGTGACATCCGCAGTGCCACCCTAACAGTGACATCCACAGCGCCACCCTAATAGTGACATCCGCAGCACTCCCATAACAGTGACTTCCGCAGCGCCCCCCTAACAGTGACTTCCGCAGTGCTCCCATAACAGTGACTTCCGCAGTGCTCCCATAACAGTGACTTCCGCAGTGCTCCCATAACAGTGACTTCCGCAGCGCCCCCCTAACAGTGACTTCCGCAGTGCTCCCATAACAGTGACTTCCGCAGTGCTCCCATAACAGTGACACCCACAGTGCCATATAAAAGTGCCATCCACGGTGCCCCCTGAGTGCCATCCACAGCATAGCAACAGCACAGAGGCTGATCACTATGCTGTGACTCTTAGGCTACATCCACACGACCGTATGTGTTTTGCGCGCCGCAAATTTCGAATCCGCAAAAAAAACAGATGACATTCCGTATGGCATCCGTTTTTTTTTTTTGCAGATCCATTGTAACAATGCCTATCCTTGTCAGCAAAACGGACAAGAATAGGACATATCTTTTTTGCGGGGCTATGGAACGGACATCCAGATGCGGATAGCACACGGTGTGCTGTCCACATTTTCTGCGGACCCATTGAAATGAATGGGTCTGCATCCTATCCGCAAAAAAAAAAACAGAACGGACATGGAAACAAAATACATCCGTGTGAATGTAGCCTTACACAGTGCTTACATTGCGCTGTGTATGAGTCAGTATAGGCTTCACACAGAAACCTGTCCACTAAAATCGATGGCCGACGGTTCCGGCGCATGTGCACTAGTGTGCAGGCATCGGGCCCAAGGAAGGCCGGCAGGAGGCGGTGACGTCCGTGATGGCGCAATGTCTCCTGCTTCACAGAGGAGAGAAGACAACAGCAAGGGACCGGAAGACCGTTAAGATGATCCTGGGAATGCTTTCACTGTGGAGGGTAAGTATTGATGCAATATTCTTCCCCCACAGGTTAATTTATTGGGTCAATTTTCAATTAGGGGTCGGAGAACCCCTTTAGGCAGTAGGGATGGGTAGTATCTGCAAAAAGACTGGAGGGGAAATGTCTAAGCCCAGAAACTTCTAAACTTCCCATCAGAAACATTTTAAACATTTTCTTAAGAATAACAGTACGTTTTTGCCAATGAGTTTTTAAAATAAATCTTTGTACAAGAGTTTTGTTTTAAGGTCTAAATGCCCAGTCCAGGCACAGATAAAATATATCATTCTGTCTGCCTACAGCTACCACTAGGGGGAGTTTACTGGCTGCATAGTGGTATAGACTGAGTTCAGAAAGAAAACAGTAAGCACCCTCTAGTGGCAGCTGAAGGCAAAACGATATGTTTGAAAGTGTGAAGAAAAAAAAACAAAACACAAAACTTGTGACCTGTTATGACGACAAGTCAAGAAAATCTGCGCAAGATATTGAACCTATTTAGATTAAAAGAAATGGTTATTCAAAGGCGGACATTCACTTTGCATTGTTTTAGAGGAAGAGGTCATGTATAAGCTAAATGAATAAAAGGATAGTACAAAGGTGTAAAATGCAATGAACAGCATAACAATAACTAAATAACATTCATGCTTATGTACGTGTGTAATTGTTTTCTCTCTCCACTTCCCTTAGTTCACATACCTTTCCATCTGTCTAGAGATATCAGCATCAGTTAATCCCTACTTGTTTAATGAGCAGCCGATTGTCGGGAAGGAAACGTTCCTTCCTGTCAATCGCCTGCTCGTCAGTGAAGGAGCCCGCTGCTATTACATGCATCGATCTCCTCCACAGTATGGGGAGCAGTGATCGCTAATGCCATTGCTCATCTCCATACAGAATCATTGTTTGCTTACAGCAGATCGTGATTAGACAGCTCAATCTGCTGCCGGCAAATGATGATTTAGGTGACCGCACAAATGACCTTATTACCCGATGAACAAGTGTTTTGCCTCGTTCATCAGGTAATCGGCAGCAGCTTTACACCGGCAGCTTTCCTACAAATGCTTGTTAGCGATGATGCGCCCGATGTTGGGGCAGTGTAAAGGGGCATTAAAGGAAATGTGTCATCAGAAAACAACCTATTGTTTAAATCACGTTTTTATTAACATATTTTTAAAAGAATTTAGGTGGATTTAGACGGGATTATTCTGCAGCCGATTGTCGGGAAGGAAGCGTTCCTTCCTGACAGTCGGCTGCTCGCTCAGTGAAGGAGACATGCAGCGATCTCCTTCCCCGTCTGAGGACAAGGAACTGCTATTGCGATCCCTCATCCTCATACAGATTTATGGTTTCCGAGTTGTTTAGACCACACAATCTGCTGCTAAGAAGCCATGATTGGTGGTGCCTGCATGAACGACAGGATCACCCGATGAACGAGCGTTTCGATCGTTTATCGGGTGTTTGTCGGCACATTTAAGTGGACAGATTGTCGGGACGATTACTGGCTCATGTAAATGCAATTTAAGCCTAATAATAGGCACCACTTGGTCTGTACAGATCACTTTACTGCCATTATCTGCTTATTTGTCATTGTACTCCTGCCTGTAATGATATCACCTCTGTGTACAGATAAGACAGGATCCACCATATCAAGGTGATATCATAGCTTATCTGCTCCCTCCTGACCTCTGCACAGGTCACAGAGCTGCCTAGAAAACTCTCCCATAGAAGTCAGTGAGGTCCCCTCCAGACCACTGTGTCTATGGACGTATGGCTGCCGTAAAGCAATTTTAATAATGCTGTGAAAATGCTGTTAAGAACAGCTCAGCCAATATGGCTACCTCCATAATTATGTTCAGGAAATAGAATTAAAAAACATTTTGGTGACACATTTCCTTTAATGTGCTACAGGTCAGTAGAAATTAGCAATGTCCTCAGTACCAGCCCCAGAACCTGTATAAAGCCATTCTGTCCAGTCAAATTTCCTGGGAACACAGTGACAAATCATCATCATCATCATCATCTGGGCTTCTACATAATAAGGATTCATGCACACCAACCTATTTTCTTTGTGTCCGTTCCTTTTTTTTTTCGTGGACCGTATGTGGAACCATTCATTTCAATGGGTCCACAAAAAAAACGGAAGTTACTCCATGAGCATTCCAATTCCGTATGTCTGTATTTCCGTTCCGCAAAAAAATTGAACATGTCCTATTATTGCATTTATGTAAAGAAAGTTAATACAAGGCACTTACTAATGTATTGTCATTGTCCATATTGCCTCCTTTGCTGGCTGGATTCATTTTTCCATCACATTATACACTGCTCATTTTTGGGGGTTACGACCACCCTGCATCCAGCAGCGGTGGTCGTGCTTGCACAGTATAGGAAAAAGCACTGTTCTTCCTGGTGGCCAGGACTGTGAGAGCGCCCACTATATAATGTGATGGAAAAATGAATCTAGCAGAGGAGGCAATATGGAGAACCACAATACATTAGTAAGTGCCTTGTAGTAACTTTCTCTACATGATAAATGCCACTTGCTGAAGTGACACCACCCCTTTAAAGACCAGGAAGGCAGACGCTGCATGAAATTTATCACAGTGGCTTGTGCTGTATGATAAATTTGGTGCATCTTGCTTAACATGTTACACACTTTTTCTTATGACACTTCCGGTTTTCTTACTTTATTTCCATATACTGTGCCTTCCTCTAAGCCACCCCGCTTTCTATCTAAACCATGGCCCCTGTTTGCAGACTGTGTTGTAGCACAGAAAAAGTGTAAAAAACACAATCCATCTGGCACAAGACATGTCCATCAGCTGAACCAGAATTCCGCAGCATTTGGGTCAGTAAGCCTCCAATGTCTTCTTCACCACGTACAAACATCTGCAATACTCATAGCAAAGAAATGGAAGTCTGCTAACCTGACAATATCCAATTTTAGGGTTCCTGTAAGCATATGCAGTTAGCACTCTCCTCAATGCAGAGATGCCGGTGTCACTCTGAAAGGCAGGATGCTCTGGCAAGGATCTGCGCAAATCTCGTTCAATTTCATCAGTAGCCAAGGTGCACGTACCTAGAGACTTTTCCACTATTTCGGTGTAGTAGCCTGGGTTGGCCCCCATGTCATTGACAGCACCTAACAAGTGAGAGAGGCAGTGTTAATGAGAATCCTCTACTTAGAAAAAATATCTCGGCACGGGGCCATTTTAACACTAATCACTGGCACGCGACAGACCTTAGAAACACTAAAGACGACTCCTAGTGAAAAAGAAAGTTATTTCCCAGAATATTGTTAAGCCTGCATTACACCAGCTGACAAGCGTTCGCAGGAACGATGATCTGGCAGTGTAATACTGCTGCTGAGTACCTGATGAATGAGCAAACGCTTGTTCATTGGGCAATCACAATTTTTAAGCAGGCTGAAAAGTCGTTTGCTGGTGGCAGATTGCGCCATCTAATCACAGTCTGCTGCCGGGTAATAAGATTGTGCGGTTACTTAAATTATCGTTTCCCGGTGTCTAAATAGCACTCTGCTGCCGGCAAATAATGATTCTGTATGAGGATGAGAGATGGCATTAGCGATCGATCCTTCCCATACTGTGGAGGAGATCGCAGCATGTTATAGCAGTGGAGGTGTCCTCTGCTGACAAGGAGGAGGCCATTGTCGTGAAGGAACGCTTCCTTCCCGACAATCACCAGCCTCATCTGCTGGTCGAATACAATCCTTAGTTTCAGAGATACTCCCATTAGCCGTGGGCAGGAAATAACAGTCTGCATTCTGCTATCTTTAGGACAGCAGTGTGAAATGTGCATTCCCAGCCTGTAAAGGCAGCAATACCAGCAATCAGAACCATTATATTAGTGAATTTCTACTATGCTACTCCCTAGCACATCACAGTCTATTAAAAATGTTGTCCCGAGTGGCCATTTATGGTATATCCACATGACATACCATAAATATTCGATAGGTATGGGTCCCTCCTCTGGGACCTGCTCTTATCTAAAAAACGGGGCCCTGTTCCATGCTGTTGGCAACGGACAAGTGGCCATGCATCATGAGTAGCGATCTCTATTCACTTCTATGGGTGGGAGCTCTTACTCAGCTATTTTCGGAACTCCCACAGAAGTGAATGGAAGAGAGCCTCATATATGAGACCAACACCCCTTTCCCAGCGGCACGAGATGGAGCCTCGTTCTTGAGATAGGAGTGGGACCCAGAGGTGGGACGTATTCTGTAGATATGCCATAAATGTCCAGGTGACAATATTACATTACATCTGGCTAATCTAGAGGATTGGATTCCAGAAAAAAAAAAAAAACGTTACCTGAGAAAAGAAGCCAGAGTTCTCCTCGCAATGTCTCTGGGATTCCTCTGACCACTAAATTCCGAGATCTTTTTGTACGAAACATATTAACTCCGCGGCCACATTCAGAGAAAAGAATATTCCAGGACTGCTCCTTCATTTTTTCTTTCAGCTGCAGAAATTAGGTAATAATTCATCAGATTAGATTACCTTTGCCTAAAAAGTGGCGGCGATCTTCCCTGAGACTTCGCCTAAATATAATGTTTGACCCCTCCGGACCTCTTCTGTTCAAATCCGGTCTTTAAAGGGAACCCGTCACCTCAAAAACCCATATAAAACCGACAGCATTACCTTATAGTAGCCCCCAGTCTGTTAATAATCATGTTTGATCCGGTAATCTGATGCTCCATAGATTCAAAAAGCGATGTTTAAGTGCCATCAGCGCTATCTTGCCAATCAGCTTGAAGTCAAGGGGGCAGTGGCTTCCTTGCTTCAAGTCAGGGTAAGCATGCCCCCTAACCGTCCCCTCTTTTGTTAGATTGACAGCCTGCAGTGTGGCCAGGATCGCATATGTCTGGCGCTCCTTGGTTAAGCATGATTCTGTCTCCGGCTGCCGTTTTTAGCCGGGTTTCAGCGATGCACTGCGCATGTGCGAGACTTGTGCAATCCCGTCAATCTAACAAAAGAGGGGACAGTTAAGGGGCGTGCTTACCTTGACTTGATGCAAGGAAGCCACTGCCCCCTTGACTTCAAGCTGATTGGCAAGATAGCGCTGATGGCGCTTAAAACATTGCTTTTTGAATCTATGGAGCATTGGACTACGGATGAAACATATGATTATTAACAGACTGGGGGCTACTATGAGGTAATGCTGGCAGTTTTATATGCATTTTTGAGGTGACAGGTTCCCTTTAAAGATGGCGCCCGCTCACAAGTTCCATAAGCGCCGGATTTCTGCTGTTTTAAACAGCAGAGGCCCAGGGCTAATGTCTGCAATCGGCGGTAATGTCAATTACAGACATTTAACTTCTCAGATGCCATGGTCAAATGTGACCACGGCATCTGAGAGCCCTCAAACTGGAAGCTGCGCACTTCCCAGCCAGGCCGCCTTCCCCTGGCTGAGATTGGGGAAGTACCAGCCTGTACCAGTAGGCGCTGATGTAGTGAACAGGTTAATGGATACTGGGAAAAAGGCCACAATACAAATGCAAAAAAATCAACAGGCTAAGGGAGTGCATGCATAAGTTCAAGCAAGTTCTTGTTAATACTCCCATGCAACTTCTACCTATAGATTTTATGAGACGACAACTGGTTAGCAAATATACCGTACTGGCGATCCCTCTTTTATACAAGTCTTTCCCAATGAACAGGAGACGTTACATCGGTCGGTTTTCTTTATCCTTACCATTATTGGATCCAGATTTTCAGCGTCTTGAGGATGGAAAACGGTCATAAGCGCCTCTGTGCTCACAGTTTTACTTGAGCCTTTGGAATCCAACATTGGGTGTTTATCCTGGAAGTCTGCGGCATTGTCACTGTAGCCAGTCTGAAATAGAGGAATTGCATTTTAGAGCCAGATGTTAGCAATCAATCCTAGGGTATAAAAATCGTATGACGTAATATGACAGGCAGTGCTGCATGCAGCAGTCATGGAACATGCAGCAAATAGCTGCAGCCTGAGGGTTATAAAAAAAGCGGAACTGCTGTGGGCAAAACCAAGTCAGTGTCTTAAAGGGACACAAAACCTAAACATGAATGCTGAAGGTAAGGCTAGCTTCACACTAGCGTTCAGAGATCCGGCAGGCTGTTCCTGGCCAGCTCTCTGGTTCCGGACACTGCCTGTCGGCCCCATTAACTATAATGGGGACTGGCGGAGATCCGTCCGCAACCCTGCAAATATGCCAAGGTCTAAAACAGCTGATCGCAGAGGTATTTGTCCAGCTGATTCTCTGCATACGTATTGGTCAGGTTGCAGCTGGAGCTCCACCGGTCCCCATTTTACAAATGGGGCCAAAAGGAGACATTAACGCTTCAGGCAATGCTGGAATGCAGATAGATCCGGCAGGCTGTTCCCTTCCGTTACAGCCTGGAAAATTAGAGAAAACCGCGCTGCTCAAATCCAACAGTGGGAAATTATTCCCTTAAAAGCACACAGAGTTCCTCAGATATGGTCGGTTCCAGGTTAGGTAACCTCGACTTCCACAATATTCGGCGCTCTTATATCCTATGATCATAAGTGAAACGTCCGGACATAGTGAAGTCCCGCAAGTTCTTTATCTTATACGGCTGTTTTATTATACTCACAAATTTCTATAAAATCTTAATCATATAAAATACATGTCAGTCCTTTCCCAAATGCCCAACCCCGGTTTCACCTACGCTTTGTCAGGGGCATCTGCAGATCCCCTTTATATTCTATTTTGTATTTAGTTATATTTTCATTTTTAAGTGCCGGATCCGTAGGGCTAGTGTGAAACTCGCCTTAAATTAATAATTAACGACACAGAGGGTGGGTAATCTGGAAGGGACTACAACGCACTGATTGCCAGTGTAAAGGTACTTTTACACTAGCATCAAAGTTTTCCGTCATTGAGTTCCGTCCTCGGGGCTCAATAACGGAAAAAAAATTATCAGTGTTATCCTAATGCATTCTGAATGGAAAGTAATCTGTTCAGTTTGCATCAGTTTGTCTTCAGTTCAGTCCTTTCACGTTTTTTGGACGCAGATAAAAGCGCAGCATGTTGTATTTTTATCTCCGTCTAAAAATGCGGAAACACTTGACGGAATGACGGATCCGCCATTAATTTCCATTCAAATGTATTAAGGGAAGATCTGACATTGAAAATTGACGCATTAACGGATCCGTTCTTCCACTCTGCGCATGCGCAGACCTTTAAAAATGGTAAAATAATAACGGATCCGTTTTTACGGATGACAACGGAAAGACAGATCCGTTATTTGAATACAATTGTCAAACGGATCTGCAAACAGATCCGTTTGCAAATGAAATCGTTTTCAAACGTTTTTTTAAGGCTACATTCACACGTCCGTGTGTGTTTTGCGGATTCACGGATCCGCAAACACGGACACCGACAATGTGCGTTCCGCATTTTGCGGACCGCACACCGCCGGCACTCTTATAGAAAATGCCTTTTCTTGTCCGCAATTGCGGACAAGAATAGGACATGTTCTATATTTTCCGGGAACGCGATTGCGGACCCGGAAGTGTGGATCTGCAATTGCGGACCCGGGCGGGACGTCATCTGTCCCCATTGAAATTAATGGGTCTGCAATACCGTTCCGCAAAATGCGGAACAGAATTGCGGAAGTGTGAATGGGGCCTAAAACGGGTCCGTCGGGCAGTTCTGTTGACGGAACTGCCTGGCGGAATCCTTCAACGCAAGTGTGAAAGTACCCTAAGAGAAAGAGGCCATTTATAAAAACTCGTTTCAATCATAACAGTGATACATTGTAGTCACACATATGTTTTGTAAAGCATTGGACACATTTTGTATATATATTACATCACTAAAAAGGAATCAATCCCAAGTAACCAAGTGCAACACTTTAGTGCAACCTTATTTCAAATGGATTCTAAGTGAAAGGAGTCAGCAACAACTCACCACAGTGTAGGGAATATGTTGGGGACTAGTCACGGCACATTTGGACCTCAGTCTGGCCACCAGAGAGTCAAAGTCTCGAACATCACTGAAACGGAAAATGTTCTTCCCCTTGGTACTGATTGTAACAGCCCTTGTGGACATATCCGACTTGTCTATTCCTATAATCTGCGGACAGAAGGTAAAAAGCTTTTACTGGAGACAGACATCCTTTAGATATGTGTTTCACAGCCAGGGAGAAAAAAAAGCTCACCTTCAGGCAAAAACGCTAGTGTGAAAGTAGCCTAATACAACAAAAGCCATCAAAAGTAAGTTCAGTTTGCTACAACTGTTACTTGTCAAGTTACAGATTGTTAGATCTGTCTGCAGAACTAACAATCTACCAACTGCCTCAGTCTAATAATTGCTTCCCTGCTTTCTAGACAAACAGATTTAAAGAAGATCTGTCACCTCTCCATGTCTGTTTCAGTAACTGCTTGCATTCCCCATGTAATAACAATTCTGAAGCACCTTGTCATATAACTCGATGTAGCGCCATTCCTCTATTATTACTGCTAAAAATGTATTTAGGGTTTGCCAGAAGTCTGCATTAAAGGTGCAAATGTTTGTTACCAGTTGGGGGCGTGTCCCTGCAAAGTGTGACACTATCCAATAAGTGCTGCCACTGCAGACTGTGCAGGGACACACCCCCAACTGAAACTACCATCTGGACCTTTTGTTACAGACTGATGGCAATTAATTTCTAAACTTCTAGTAGGAATAGCAGGGGGATTACACAACATACAGCTATATTTTAAAAAATATTCTAGAATTGTCAAAAAATGGGGAATGCAAGTAGTTGATAGAACAGACTTGTCGGGAGAGGTTACAGCCCCCCACAGAGGACCTGTCAGCTCTCCAGACATGAATGTTTTAGTAAATACTTGTACTCTCCATAAAATATCAATTCTATATAATTTTGTATAACTCTGCATTGCACCATTCCTTTATTATGTCATCTACAAATGTAGGAATACACTGACAACAAGGCGTTACCCTTCCCCTTGGCAAAGGGGTGTGTCCCTACACAGTCTGGCATTATCAGCCCTGATTGGATAGTGTCAGATTGTGTAGAGAACCCCCAAATTAGTAATACCCAGTCGTCAAGTTATTCATAACATTTTAATAGGAATAACAGAGGAACAACACAACCCAGACCAGATGACCCAGAAATGTCATGCTTGGAGAATGCTAGTATTTACTAAGACAGACATGACAGGCGAGCGGACAGGTCGCATTTAGACTCCTGCTCCTGTAGTCCAAAAATCTGGTAACCCAAGTACAAGGTTCAGAGCTTTATTTAGACTTAAATTAAATCAGCAAACTAAATGTTTTTTTTTTTCTTAATTTCGATAAGCTGCGTTACCTCTCTTAAGGGAATAATTGTGCTGTATAAGCTGCCATCATGGCTTGCAAAGCAAATGTAGTTCTCAGAAATACACATCTTGCCCAGAGCGTTGACATGGCTGAAGGGTATCCACAGGAAACACTCATGCACCTCCTTCAAGATTTCTTCCTTGGGCAGCCTAAAGTAATTGGTGAAATGTTCGCTGTGAGCCCGACTCTCCAAGCCCCTAAAAAGATCAGGTAAAAGCCTGTAAGTAATCTGCCTAACTATTGTTAGAAACTTAGCAAGGCCCTGATACATAATATCCAGAAAGGCTAAAAAACAACATTAAAAAAAAACAAGCACTCCGACAGAATGTTCTATTCTCTTGCCCGTCAGGGAGGTACATGATGTCTGTAGTATTGAAGATAATATTCTTACCCGTGACTGTAAAAAGATTTCCTCATCTATAATTTACATATTGTAGTCAGTGAATAAAAAGTTTTGTAGGAGTGCGTCTTTAAAGAGTTACTGTACTTTCACACAATTTGACTTAATTTAACAGAGAATGGTGTGAATAGCAAATTTCTAAATCTCTTAATTCAAAAAATCTGCCTGCATCCACCTGAAGAAAAAAAAAACCTGTAAAGTCATAGCCACTAGGGGTCTCACTTCCACCTAATTTGGAGTCCACTGCCTGTTGTCAAGCAAGATCCATTCCCAGTATCAGAGATACAGACGAAAGCAGAGAAATTGGGGGCGTGCCAGAGATAGCTGAGATCCTGAGCATGATAAAAGAACTGCCTCCAAAGATCACAGGCTTTCTGCTAAGTCTGATCTCGATCTCCGCTTCTGTTCTGAGAGCTCCGGAGCTGAAAATGAACATAGTGGGAAGTGAGGGAAAGAACGTCACAGCAGTACAGTGCTGGCAGATTCTACAGGAGGGAGACGCCCCCTGCTTGTGAGAGAAAATGCATCTAGCTATGTAGCTACAGAGGGAAATAATTAGGCCCTATTCACACATCCGCAATGTAGTCCGCATGTATTCCGCAATTTTGCGGAATACATGACCATTGACTGTCTCTCGCATCCGATTTATGAGCGCCGATCTTCCGGTCACGGCTCCGCAAAAAAAGAGCATGTCTATTCTTGTCCGCATTGCGACAAGAAGAGCATTTATGGAGCTGGGCATGTGCGGTCGCAAAAATGCGGAATGCACATTGCCGGTGTGTCCGTGTTTGCGGATCCACGCTCGTGGATCCGCAAAACACTAGCAGATGTGAATAGGCCTAGGCTGAAAGTACTAGGAAGCCCACCAAGCAAGTCCTTGGAATGGCAGTGAAAGACGGTCCGGGACTGCAGATATTTTCTAGAAAACCAAAATCCTCTTTATTAGACATTCGTATAAAATCCAGACGATACACGTACTTTAAGAAAGCGGTATTAGTTTACGCGTTTCAGACATAAAACGTCCCTAGTCATAACGTTTTATGTCTGAAACGCGTAAACTAATACCGCTTTCTTGAAGTACATGTATCGTCTGGATTTTATACGAGTGTCTAATAAAGAGGATTTTGGTTTTCTACAAAATATTTGCAGCAGTGCCGGACCGTCTTTTACACTGTATTTTTGAAAACTCAGATAAGCTTTAAATCCATGTAAGGGGATGTTCACATCAGCGCAAATATTTTCTGTTCTTCTGCTCCGTTATAAGAGCATAAAAACGGAAATAACAGAAGAGCAGATTCAACACTTAACTGACACGAACGGAACTTAACAGATCCCACTGACTATGAGATCCGTTCGGGAGAACATTTCTTTAGGGGAGATAAAAAGTTCTGCATGCACGTCCTATTTTTTACTAACTCTGTGACAGAGCCTCCAGTGCAGATGTGAACATAGCCTAAGCTTTACATGACCAGCAAGTACAACAACCAACGCGTTCTCAGCGGTTATAGTTCCAGCACGGGATGTCTACTGGTCAACATAATGGATCCACACACTGCAGAATAAATTTAGAAAGTGCTTTACCAAGGTATATAATACTAGAATATGAACTATGTGTATGAGATTATTACTTTATTTGTTTGGCTGCGGCAATAACATACCCGTATATAACACGTAACCACTGGAGCCAATCACTGGCCTCAGCCGTCTTATGCTGTATACCGCCGAGGCTAGTGATTGGCTGCAGCAGTGGCCAGGGTATAATGGGCTTCAGCTATGAATCAGAGCAGCAGGGTGGAATGGATTGGGTGAGTAAACATTCTTTGGACATCACATGTTACCACAACTGCTGCCTTGGGGGACTTTTTTTTTTTTTTTTAAGATAACCCCTCTTTTAAGGATATAGATACTTTTTGGAGACACTATCGTCTTATTATTGATTTTCATGTACTTTCAACTATAAAACCATTTTGTAATATTTTTGTTTTCAAATTGCACCATTTGTCTTCTGCAACTTCTACGTTTTACACTCCATAGCAGCTGTAAAAAGCCATTCTGTGATAAACCCATCACTATGGATGTTTGACAGCTTTTCTCCTACCCCTCTCTCGTCTCCTGAATGAACTTGTAATCTGATTTATGCCCGCATCAAAGTTTAACTTCGGTTTAGGCATAAATCATTTTAGAAGATCGTTCTGAAGAGATCAGCGTGGGTCTGGAGACCGAGCCAGAAACCCATTCTGCAGCCAAGATCCCCAACGATTAGTCGCTATCACAGGAGAAAACGGCCAGAGAGCCATCTCCCCGGGAAGATATAACAGGAAACACATGAATGCATGTGTGTATGAGCGAATGAATGAACACGCCCGTCCAACTATCGCAAATCATGTAAACGTAGAAAGGTGCAGAAATTTTGTAACATAAAATGTTTTTTTAAAGGCTAGAACGGTCAATTAAAGAACCTAATTTGGTGACTAACAAGATGCTCCGGGCTCTGTTCTCCCCATGCAAAGCAAATCTCATTATCAGAGTTTTGAATAAAAGGTTTACAATGTGACCCAAATGTTTCACAAGCTGTAAAGCAGATGGCATAAAACAAAGGCAGTTGTCAGACAGAGGTTTCAGGTGTCATACTGTAGGAGCCTGCAGTATAAGGAAATAGCTGCAGAGCATTACTGGCGCTCAAGTAAAACAAATAACCCCATCCCTTCCAGCTGTGAAACCAGTTACTGTTTCTGTGAGCGGCTACACGTCACTGACTATGGCAGAGGTATTGTTTGGAGCAGCAGTACACAAACTTTATAGCACACTGTACCGCTGTGGATGACGATTTGTGGAGTGACTTTTTACATAAGAACTGATGTATCTCCTTGCTCCATGATATTACATACTGTATGTGCCTATCATGAAAAAAGAGCCATTATTGTCAGGAACAAATTGCATTCTTATTTCCCCAAACAAACCTTAAAGGGAACCTGTCACCTCCAAAACACATATTAAACGGCCACCATTACCTTACAGTGGCCCCCAGTGTGTTCCAAATCGTGTTTTTCTTTCCTCCATCGGTGGCTGTAAACTTTAAAAAAAAGCAGTTTTAATCTTGATTTTCCCTAACGTCAGAGTCAGCTTGAAGTCAAGGAGGCAGCGGCCTCCTTGCTTCAAGTCAAGCTAAGCCCGCCACCTACCCGTCCTCCCTTCACTGTGATTGACATCCCAGCTACCGCACTCACCGGCCGCTTTCCTCTCTGTGCTCACGCTAAGGAGAAGAATTGCTGGGCGCGCACTTTGAAAAATCCCGGCGCATGCGCACAGAGAGGAAAGCGGCCAGTGAGTATGGGAGACGGAGACGGGATCGCGCAGTGAAAAGGAGTGCACTGCGCATGCGCAAGACTTGCGTGATCCCGGCCTCACATCGGGATGTCAATCACAGTGAAGGGAGGACAGGTAAGTGGCGGGCTTAGCTTGACTTGAAGCAAGGAGGTCGCTGCCTCCTTGCCTTCAAGCTGACTCTGACGTTAGGGAAAATCAAGATTAAAACTGCGTTCTTTTAAAGTTTACAACCACCGATGGAGAAAAGAAAAACACGATTAGGAACACACTGGGGGCCACTGTAAGGTAATGATGGCTGTTTAATATGTGTTTTGAGGTGACAGGTTCCCTTTAAAGCAGAATCAACCTTATTGAACCAGACATACCGGTTAGTAGAGCTCATCATGCTGATTAAAGCTTTACCTTTTTTGTCTGTACAATAAACAAGAAGTTCGAGCACCAGGAGGCAGGGCAGAATACTGTGAGCATTGCTTTTTAACACCCCCTGTGCTCTGAACACTCCCCCCTCACCTTGACTGACAGGGCTAGACATTGAGGGCAGAGCTGTATCGTAGCATCTACATATCATATACTCTATGTACTATAGCTTCACTACACAGAGATCTGTTCAGGAAGCTAATATACATACTACTGCTTTATTCAAAAGCACAATATATGATTATAAAGAGCTTAAAGGCAAAGAAAAGAGATCCTAGGATTGAATCCTGGTAGAGACTTAGGCTACTTTCACACCAGCGTTTTTGCTAGATCTTTCATGGATCAGCAAAAACGCTTCCGTTCTGATAATACAACCATCTCCATCCTTTATGAACGGACCCGGTCGTATTATCTTTAAAAAAGCCAAAACGTTCTCTATTGTGTCAGAGAAAACGGATCTGTCCTGGCACACAATGTAAGTCAATGGGGACAGATCCGTTTGCAGCATTATTCTGTCTGCGATGGGAGCGCAACCAAACGGAACAGAATGCATTCTGGTGCACTCCATTTTGTTCAGTTCAGTTTTGTCCTCATTGACAATGAATGGGGACAAAACGGAAGCGTTTACCCCCGCTATTAAGATCCGATGGAAAAAAAAAAAAGAGAAAAAAAATATCTGAAGAAAAATACCTGGAAGTCTTTCCCAGGATTCAAACCTAGGATCTGAACATGCAAAACCATGAACTTACCACTATGTTACAGCATTACCACATAGAGATGCATGTTTTTTTTATGCTTAGAAGCAAACATATTATTGATGTCTTTCTAATCGTATATTGTGAAAAAAGCAGTAAGGCCTAATTCACACGTCCGCAATCTTCTTCCGCACCCGTTCCGCAAATTTGCGGAACGGGTGCGGACCCATTCATTTTGAATGGGGACGTGATGGATGCGGAGAGCACACACTGTGCTCGCCACATCCTCATTTGCGGAGCGCGCCGCCGATCTTCCGGACGGCGGCTCAGCAAAAATATAGAGCATGTCCTATTCTTGCCAGCAATTGCGGACAAGTATAGGCATCTCTATAGGGCTGGTGGCAAGGTGTTTTGCGGATCCGCAAAACACTACGGACGTGTGAATTAGGCCTAATATGTAGATTAGCTTTCTAAGATCTCAGTGTGGTGAAGTGATAGTACATAGGGGGTCATTTATTAAGACCGGCATTTTAGACACCGGTCTTAATAACCCCTGCGCTGGCTGTGGATCCAGGGAAGTTATGTAGAGGCACAGGCGCATCCACCGCCAAGCTAAATCTACGCCAGCTCCCTTGCTGGCGTGAATTTAGAACATTTCCTATGCCTAAAACCAGGCATCCTCAAACTGCGGCCCTCCAGCTGTTGCAAAACTACAACTCCCAGCATGCCCAAACAGCCTACAGGTTTCAGCCTACAGCAGGGCATTGTGGGAGTTGTAGTTTTACAACAGCTGGAGGGCCGCAGTTTGAGGATGCCTGCCTAAAACAGACGTGGAAAATGATAAATGAGACTGGTCTGGAAGTCCGTCCCCTTCCTGCCCACACCACTCCCCCTTTTTTTTTTAGACTTGACTTGAGCAGGGAAAAGTCGCGACAGATGTACGCCAGAAAACTGGTGTATATCAGTTAGTAAATTACCCTGATCGTGTATATGATATGTAGATGCTGGGACACAGCTCTGTCTAGCCCTGTCAATCAAGGTGAGGGGGACGTGTGCAGAGCACAGGGGGTGTTTTACAAGGCAGTGCTCAAATGATTCAGCCCCGCCTCCTGGTGCTCGAACTTCTCAATTGAATATGAATAAAATCGCAGATTTCTCTGCAGCTGTTTAGCATACAGACAAAAAAAAGGTATCGTTTTAATCAGCATGATGAGCCCTAACAGGCAGTATGGCTGGTTTTATAGGGTTGATCCTGGTGACAGAACCGCATTAAACTTATTGTCCACTTTAAGACACCATTTTGTTTACTTACGGGTGCAACATTCTGTGCTGTTTAGTTTATAACTTATATGGTAAGGTCAGGTTCACATCTGCGGCATGTAACTGTCATATTCTGCTCCAGACTACTGGAGTTATGTATCACAGATGTGCACCTACCTTACAAATTATATGTAGCCACCAATAGAGTGAGCTCAGCAATACCACAGTAAGTGCCCATAGTTCCTGTTGTGCAACCTGAAGGTAGTCTGCATGACCGCTTTTAAATGTATGTCTATACAGTGATCAGTAAAAAAAAAAAAAAAATTTAACTTATCCAACGAATTTTGGACAATTTCTTTTGAGGTTTTGGACATGAAGCTAGCTCAGTAGCTCAGAAAAAAAACAGAATAACATGCAGATCCCTAAAAATATCAAGCTGGCAATCTGTGCTTCCGTGGCCGGTGATTGCTGCAGTCACATGTCAAGTATGGCAAGTCCTAACTGCAGTTTAGTTAACAAAGACTGGCGCAAGACCATGAAGCAATCTGCGTGGGAGGAGGATTTATTTTTACCAATATGCTTGTTATACTGGGGGTTTCAAAATGTCATACATTCCCTCTAATGTCTATAGCTAGCTATACACGATTCAGTACAATGCACAAAGGAGTAGAACTTGTCTGCAGCAAAAATGAAAGGGCATGGGACCAAGGAGGAGACGGTGAGTCATGTAGGAGGTGGGAAAATAATCGAAGAACAAAAGAAGAAAAGAGGGGCATCCAATCTTTACCTCTTTGTGATCTGCAGAGGATCATTTAATATTGGGTCATTTTCAAAGGTCTCTTTGTCGAAAAGTCTCTTAATAGCATAACTTGCAAGTTGCTCCATCAACAGAAAAGTCTCATTGATGTGCAGGAGCATTGAGAAATAATGGTCTTCCCCTCGACACAAGACATGTATGCTTTCTGTGAGGAGAACGGTGGAAGTCTTTTCCAGTCTGGAGATTTCATCCCACGAGATGATGAGTTTAACTGAAATAAAAAGGAAATACCTACCATCATATCTACCTGCAATACGTATTACTTAGAATCCAGGTACAGAGATATAGACTCACTAGACAATGAAGAAAATACTATCAGCTCGAAAATGTAAAAAAAAAAAAAAATCATGTTAAGCATCACTTAAGAGGATAATGACTTGAGCTAAGTGGATTGTGACTATCTAGTATCAGGATCATAATCCTTATGTCCTGAGGGAGATACTAGAATTACTTCATGTGCCATGTAAGCACTTGGAAGTCTGGCCTCTCACAGAAATGTAATCGCTTCATGTTTTTACACTTATAATATCACTGCAATAGGTATTAGGGTCCTTTCACACTGGCGTTTTGGTTTTCCAGCATAGAAATCCGTCGTCGGGTCTCTATGCCGGAAAAATCCTGATCAGGATTATCCCAATGCATTCTGAATGGAGAGAAATCCGTTCAGGATCCATCAGGATGTCTTCAGTTCAGGACCGGAACGTTTTTTGGACGCAGCAAATACCGCAGCATGCTGCGCTTTTTGTTCCGTCCAAAAATCCGGAACACTTGCCGCAAGGCCGGATCCGGAATTAATGGCCATTGAAAGGCATTAATCCGGATCCGGCCTTAAGCTAAACGTCGTTTCCGCGCATCGCCGGATCCGACGTTTAGCTTTTTCTCAATTGTTACCATGGCAGCTAGGACGCTAAAGTGGTAAAATGTAGTGGGGAGCGGGGGAGCAGTATACTTACCATCCGTGCGGCTCCCGGGGCGCTCCAGAGTGACGTCAGGGCGCCCTACACACATGGATCACGTGATCGCATGGGTCACGTGATCCATGGGCATGGGGCGCTCTGACGTCCTTCTGGAGCACCTGGGAGCCGCACAGACTGTAAGTATACCGCTCCCCCGCTCCCCGCTCCTACTATGGCAACCAGGACTTTAATAGCGTCCTGGCTGCCATGGTAACCTGAAAGCATACTGAAGACTGATCAGGATCCTGATCAGTCTTCTAATGCTTCAGGCGACTTGCGTTCTGACGGATCCGGCGGGACGGAATAGCCTGCCGGATCCTCAGAACGCAAGTGTGAAAGGACCCTAAGGGTATTGTGGGACTTTGATATTGATGGCCTGTCCTAAGGATAGCCATGAACATAAGATTAGGAAGCGTCTAACTCCGAGCACCCATGCTGATCAGCTGATTGTAGGCAGGCACAGTGCGGATATTACAGCTCCGTCCCATTCACTTCACAGGTATACGTTAGTCTTTCTGGTCAGATATTTGGCGAGCATACAATCATCTTAAAAACTTACACTCTGAGCCCAGCAGGAATGAATAGAAACTTAGAAAGTTGGTGCTGAGATACAGCCAACCCTGGCAAGGAACTCTTCCTCTCCAGTAGCTACATGAGTAATAGGTCACCAGCTTCTCCTGGTCTGGAAGTTCAAAGCATTTCTCAAACTTCAAGAGAGCTTCCCGAAATCTTTCTGGATCCTCTTCTTTCACGAATGAGCTTTTCCCTTCTTCAGCAATGAGCCCCTTTAAAAGAAGTGATCAGCTAAGTATAGATAAGTTTTCACGTACAAGTAGTGTTTAATGCATTCATTAACCAGGCCTCCAAAATGGCCCATCAGCACCGCAGCCCAGGACATCAATGAGTAGACGTGGGCTGGTGGAGTGAAGTTACTACTAAGAGTACTTTCACATCTGCAGCAACGGTTCCAGCAGGCTGTCCCGGCAGAGAGCAGCCTGCCAGATTACGACAAATCCAGCATTGACAGATTCTCCAGTTCACCGCCGGGTAACCATTGATTATAATGGGTCCAAGGGTGATCTGTCTACTTTCTGGTGTAAATGGTGGATATCGGCTGGACAAAAACAGTTGTATGCAACGGTTTCTATCCGTCCGACAGCCAGCACTTGGGCCGAATCAGGCATGCCACAAATGTGAACGTGCCCTAACTTCATGGCCAAAGTCTTTGGTGCTCTGGGAGGCTTAGGGATATTGCAGTGCATTTCTTTACAGATGGCCTATCCTTGGGACAGAAACCAAAGGTAGAAAAGGGAGGCAAAGCTAGATTAGCAATACAGTGTTCAACTCAACACACTTACAGTACACCATCTCGGGATAGATCCTCAATATCTGACTGTCAGGGTCCGACATCCCACACCTACGCTAGTCAGCTGTTCCAGAGTATCTCCGGGGCTGGAAGAACATATGGTGTACTGCAGTGCTGCTCCCATTCACGTCAATGGGGTCAGCACTACATTATCCAGCTCTGTTCACTAGTGGATGAAGCGGTGTAGTTCCAGCACCAGACTGACTCAGTAAAATCTAATCGGCAAGGGTATACTGGACTTTTATGGCTAGTTATACACTTCCCTTTGTAGTTCTCTGGATCTGGCATTGCCAGATGTTACTGGAACGCCCACCGGCCCCATTGTCCATAATGGGGTCCAGCGGACATCCGGCCACTACATGGTAAATATGCCTGGATTTGGCCAGACAGAAAACCGCTACATGAAAGAAGACAAAGTGTACAAACAGCAGGAGTTATAGGGTTATATGAATCCTGTCCCCACTAAGCTATAAATCAGTCTTCTCAGCTCTGCGAGATGAGGTGTTGTGGATTTTTTCTTCTGTGGGCTGTTTTGTTGCCAATGAGCACTCTCCGTAGGATCGTGCAAGGTTTACAGGCCCCCGTTGGCGAGTTGGGCTGCTACTATTACTGGACTATTGGGGATAGTGCCGATCGGTCTGCTCTGTTAATATTTAGGGACACCCATGTTATTGTCCCGCTTCTGAATTCTAAATGATTCTGATCGTCTCTGTTACAGACAGTCTTTTTCTCATACAAATCCAACACAAATACCAATAGCACCTACCCTAATCTTGCCTTGAACAAAGCTAGTTATGTCATCACTTGAGTCGAATACAGACAAGGTCTTCATAACGTTCTGCTCCAGCCATTGCCAGTGTTTTAATATCTCGTCCCTGTTGGCTCCTAAAAAAATAAACCAGGGTATTAACAGACGGATAAAATGCTCACTTTGTTCAGGAAGCTTCGACGACTTTACTGCAGAGATCGTGTGACGCAACAAGCTCCATGTATGATATACAATGCATACAGTATGCCCGATATCCTGCTAAGTAAAGTGACGGGAACAGCGTGTGCTAATGGAACGTCATACAGAGGTTGACGACAGCAGGAGGTCCCATCAGAGAGCTCCCACACACATGAACAGCAGCTTATTATGTGTCTCCGATACACAAAGACAAGACCAGCTTTACCGTGTGGGTGGATGTCTGAGGACACAGAGACACATTCTGTATCAAGCCAACATAAAGCATTGTCTTTATTACACAGGGCAGTGATGCTGGAGGTACTCTAAATCCACGGCAGTCAATTCACACAATAACCAGTTATCAGACACGTCTGAGAAAAACCTTTACTCTGAAGGCATCAAAACAGGCTTGTATGCAGCTTGGTTTATACAATCTAGGTGGACAGGCGGCCTATGGATCTGTGTACACAGCCTTTCAGACAAAGTGGAGTCTGCTGTACTTACCCATGAAGCTAGAAAAACGAAAAGCCAGCGTATACCAGCCAAGTGGAGGCCAAAGGGACGTAGTCCGGTTAATGGAACCCTATGTATACGTTTGATGTATATACCAGGAGCTTTTCGCCGCATATACATCAAGCATAGGCCTCAAGCACAGTCTGCACGAAGCCTAACACACCTGCGTAACAGTTTTTTTCCCAAAGATGAAGGGACGCAGAACGAAGAGACTATGATGTTCTGGTTCTCCAGCCCTTATCTGTCCCTGGGCTTCAGCCATAGACTAACATTATAGTCTATGATTATGATATGTCCTCACTTACTGAGAAAGGCCAACAGAACACCACAGCGTCTTTAAGAAACTGTCAGGTGATCCCTGCTGTCCTATCTAAGGGCAGGATCTGATAGGGGGAGAGACGCTGAGCTCTGTGATATTTAGCTTTATAGGATTTGGAGCAGAAATTCTGAGAGAAAAGCAGAGTAAGTGCTGACAGGACTCCTAGAAGAGACAGTGGGAGTCCTGATTCCTGGGCCCACACACAATGATTGACAGTCTGTGTACAGATTGGTACAGAGCTGAGCTGTGTGGACAGGGTAAATCAGGACTCTGTCTGTCTCTCCTGGGAGTCCTGTCAAGGCTTACTCTGGATTCTGCTCCAAATCCTATGAACCTAGAGCTCAGCTTCTCCGTCATATCCCGCTCTCAGGCAGCAGAGATTACATAACAGGTTCCCTTTAAGTAATAGATAGAGGTCTTAAGATGTGAAACAAACATAAGGCGATTTCTGTAGTGGGGATTTATTGTTAGGGATACTAAGAATAACATATGCATGGGCTTTGAAGCTGCATCTACTGCTATCTATACAAAGCCATTTCAGTCTGTACGGAGGCAAACTGTGGCAATCTGTACTTCATGTGATTTTATATAGGATATTTAGGAAAATGTCTTTCACCAAAGATTACCACTTAAAGGGGTTGTCCACTTTTTTCTATTGATGCCCTATCCTAAGCATAGGTCATCAATATCAGATCTGCGGGGAACCGACTCCTGGCACCCTCGCCAATCAGCTGATCATACGAGTGATGCTTTCTCTTCATCGTTTACCTGCTCGCCGTCACAACTGCAGCAGTGTCATTACAACTATGGCGTCCCCATTTACTTCAATGGGACGGCTTCAGTCGTCTGTTGAAGTGATTAGGACAGAGCCGTCCCATTGAAGTGGATGCCATAGTTGTAATTACACTGCAGTGGGCAGGTAAACAGAGAAGAGGAGTCAGCACTCGTACAAGCGCCGCTTTCTCTTCAAACAGCTGATCGGCGGAGGTGCCGGGAGTCAGTCCCCATCAATCTGATATTGATGACCTTTCCTAAGTATAGGGCATCAACCGAAAAAAGTGGACAACCCCTTAAAGGGTACCTGTCATCAACTTTATGCTGACCTCACTGAGGGCAGTATAAAGTGGTGACAGAAATGCTGGTTTCAGCGGTGTGTCACTCATAAGCTAAAGGTAAGTGGTCGCCGAGAACCAGCATCATAATCATTGCAGCCCAGGCCTTGAGAAGAGTCAAATCTACCTGAGAAGAATCATGGTTATTCATAATCTCCTGCTCTCTCACCCATCTGCTGATGATTGGCAGTTCCCTCCTAGAGAGAAAGGGAGAAAACTAGGTAGAAGCCTGTCAGTCATCAGCAGGTGGGCAGGAGAGCAGGAATTCATGAATAACCAGGACTCTTCTCAGGTGGCCGGGACTCTTTTCCAGGCCCAGTCTGCAATGATTGTGATGTTGGTTATCGACAACCACTTATTTTTAACTTATAAATGACAGACCGCTAAAATCAACTCACCTGTTTCTACTTTATACTGCCTTAGTATGGACACCATAAAGTTGATGACAGGTTCCCTTTAAGCTCACATATCTCCAACATGGTTTACACACTCATGCTCTTTGTAAAACAAAAGGTTCCGGCCCATTGTATTTGTAAGATACCATAAAGGAGCCAATCTGGGGATTGTTTCCAGGGCAGGATGGAAAGTGTACACACGTCATAGATGAGCGTTACGTATTTCCATTGTTCTGCAGAACAACAAAATAAAAGAAGCTCCGGATCCAACACATGAAGGACACAAACGGTGCTCAAAGGACCCCATCGACTATGATGGAGTCCGTCAGATTTCTGCCATGTGACCCACCACCGGACATGATAGCGCAACATGCAGAGCTAATTCTTTTACAGAAACTGTGACAGTGGCTCCTAACGGAGCCTCCGGATGTGGTTTTACCTCCCTGTGGATGTTTACTCTGTAATAACGATACTCACCACAAGCGATGGACCAGTACACCTGAGAGTCAGGAGTTTGGTGGAGAATCCGGAAAGGTGCGACTTTAGCCGTTGATTCTAACACAGCGTCCAAGGTTCCCACAAGGAGACCTGACAGAGAAAGACAGAAACATGTAGAACCGTTGCAAAGAAAAAACGTTTTGAGGTTACACACCAAAAACTTAAGAAGGGTTGTCCAAGATAAGAAAAACATGGCTGATTTCTCCCAAACCCGCACCACACCTGTTCACAGCATACAGTATATATGGCAGAGGTCAGCAAACTTCGGCACTCCAGCTGTTGTGAAACTACAACTCCCAGCATGCAGACTTGCTTAGTTGTTAACAGAACCCCCATAGAAATAAATGGAGGACGCAGTAGTTGTAGTTTCACAACAGCTGGAGCGCCGGAGGTTGCTGACCTCCAGTGTATGGTGCTGCATACTAAAAACGGGGTCACTTGGACAGAAATATTTGTCTGGAACTTTTAACAGCTAGATAGACCTGTGCAGAGATTTTAAAATCTGAATTGCACTTATTTATTTTTGTAAATGGAATCACTTAAAGAGTAAGTAAACGTTTGCATACATTTTTCTAATCCCTAATGCCCTAATAACACTTTGCGTAATATAGTTTATTCATTTATTTTTATTCCACTTTTCCCTACCTAAAGCGCACGTTTCGCAATGCGCTTAAAATCCACTTCTCTGTACACCGCTAACTTCTTCTAAATGGAATAAATATACATTATAAACTACATTACAAAAAGTGTTATTAGGGCATTAGGGACGGGTTAAGAAAAATTTACACAAAAGTTTAGTTACTCTATAAAAACTTTTGCTTGGTTTGGCTTCTGCAGCTGCCATGTACATACTAGGGATCGACCGATATAGATTTTTTTTTAAAGCCAATACCGATAATCTGTGAACTTTCAGGCCGATAACTTATATCTCATAATATATATTATATTAGTTGGTAGTCACTGAGGTGGGCAGTGATGATGTTGGAAATTTGCATTTGGCACTAGTATATTTTAAATTAATAAAGCCCTTAGTTGGTAGTCATTTTATAATTTAGATTTATAATATACTAGTGCCAAATGCCAATTTCCACACCATCCCACCCTTCCCACTGACTTTATTAACCCCTATCAGACCACAGATCAGACCTTTAACCCCTATCAGACCTCAGATCAGACCTCTAACCTCTATCAGACCTCAGATCAGACCTTTAACCCCTATCAGACCTCAGATCGGAACCTTTAACCCCTATCAGACCTCAGATCAGACCTTTAACCCCTATCAGACCTCAGATCAGACCTTTAACCTCTATCAGACTTCAGATCAGACCTCAGATCAGATCTTTAACCCCTATCAGACCTCAGGTCAGACCTTTAACCCCTATCAGACCTCAGATCAGACCTCAGATCAGATCTTTAACCCCTATCAGACCTCAGATCAGACCTTTAACCCCTATCAGACCTCAGATGAATAAAATAAAAAACTCCTCACCTCTCCTGCGCCACGGCTCCTTTTCATCTCCGGGTCCAGAGTCTCGCGCTGCACTGTCATCTGACAGCATGCAACATCAGGTCATAGTGAGCGCACCACGTCCTGACGCTGTACGGGGTCAGGACAGTGCAGCGCCGGCCGGATCCAAGAAGACCAGGGAGGGTGAGTATCGGGAGCGCTTGCTGAGCTTTTTCCCCACTCCTGGCACCCGATGCATACTAGTGCGCGCTTAGTATTCGCTTCATACGCATTATCGGCAAGGTTAGATTCGGATACAGATAACTTGCAAAATCCTGAATATCGGCCGATAATATCGGTACTTACGATAATCGGTCGATCCCTAGTACATACACTACATAGCAAGCAGCAGAACAGCGTTCAACAGCACATCTGGTTGTCTGACCGCTCGGTCTCCAGCCCCTCTCTCTTCTCTCCTGAATGATCTTCTAAGCCGATTTTTGAACACATCAAAGCTGTTTTATTAATGCTGTCTAAAATTTAGACCTGGAGAAGACAAATTTGTCATGGTGGCCCAAGCTGCATATATTTTGCTTATTTCCATTCCTTAGGCCACCTCTTGATTATTTACACCAATATTCTATGCGAAAAACTCATGCAGGCCATTAATAAACTTGAAGCATTTTACTTTACTTTTGAAATGCGTCGGGTATGACACAAAAAGTGTCTAAAGAGCGTAACATTTAAAGCTCAGGGTTTTGGGTTCCAGTTGGCCTGGAATTCTAGTGCATTTGCCATAGTAAATCTGTCCCAATAATCCCAGATAGATGACTTTTCTTACATATTACACACATTTGAAGGCAATAGAAGGAAGGAACAGGGCAGGTTTTAGTTTGGAAGTCAAGTGCAGCCGTGGCGTGTGGATGAGGTCTTACCAGGCTAGTCTCTCTGAGACACCCGAATGTGTGAATAATATACTAATGAACACACAGAAAGATTTTTTCTTCCTTCCTATATAAACTATGACACATGCATTTATACAATCGCCTCACCCACACTGTCAGATCAGGTTACTGTAATGTGCTCAATTATTCAAGGCCTTGTCATCCCGCGACTCATCTTTCTGTCCCCGGCAGGAAATAAAGTACGGATATCTCCACCTTTTAATATGTATGGCCATGACCGGTGAAAAATAAGTCGAATCTAAACGCTCGCATATATTAATCACTGCCACTGACACCAGAGAAATACTAAGAGACATGGGCCATGGGGAGATACGGGTGGCAATCCAAGGAGAAGAAGCCCACACCCCACCTTCTCAGACTCTTATGGAGGACACGCCGACACCAGCACTGAACCTTTCACGTGACTATGACACTTTTGGCCTCCGAACAGTGTATTGAGCTCTATGGATACTGCTAACATGTCCACGGCTGGAAGCTTCTCCTGGCTAGTATGCCGCAATGTGCACAGAGGACAGCTTTCTTGCTTTAAAGGGGAGCTCTACGTTTAAAGACACATTTGTGGGGTTATATGTACAAGCCTGGTTACACAGCTACGTACTCATATAGCCATGCACAGATGTGATGTAGACACAAAAGGCTATGAGTAAGTTCCGTCATGACATGTCAACAGAAAATAACGGAAAAACACAGAACCGTTATATGTGCCAACAGACATGTATTAGGATGTAATTTAGACATGTAATTTAGAACGCGAATGCGAACCCGCCCTAAGGAGGAAGCTATTCCTCGACCTGTGTCACCGGTCTAATGGGCATTCCTCGGGTAATAAGAAACCGGTTTTTGGGTATGACCACACGGTGCAGTTTGCGGCACTGTGATAGAGAACCCCTCGGTTGTACGGCATGCGGCTGGCTCTGGTTAATCTATTGAGACTGCACTGATTAGTCGGTCTGCATTGTTAATGGCCATGCAGCCCCTTCAATACCGTGCGGCCATTAACAATGCAGACCGACTAATCAGTTCATTACTTAATAAGAACCAGTTACGGCCCCTATAAACACACGCGGCGAAGTCGTGATGCGGTCAGGAACTGCAGCATCCCATTTCCCAACAGAAGTCAACATGGGAATACGTTTTTGAGACAGATCTGGCCAGGGGTGGATTGGGAACTTAAAGTGGCCCTGGAAAAAAAAATAAAAGTGGCCCCATGTTGTAGGCGGGTCCGAAGTGACAGAAGTAGGCGGGGCCAGTAATACCGTAGTGCTGAACAGCAGCACCAATTATCACGGTGCAGCACAAAACACTGCCGCCTGTGCCACAGTATGAAACTGTATCATCAGCCCGAGGAGAGCAATAAAGTTGAATTGAGGAGATACCTGCGGTCGCTGGCCAAGTGCGTGAGTGGCTGATGCTCCTACATCTGAATGCTGAGGGTAGGGAGATGTCATGCCACTCTTTTGAGCAGCCAAATTAGGATACAAGTATCAGGCAGGAGGAAAATGACAGAAAACTCTATTAATGGCGTGTCCTCAGGATAGACCAGTGATGGGCAAAGTGCGGCTCTCCAGCTGTTGCAAAACTACAACTCCCACCGTGCCCTGCAGTAGGCTGATAGCTGTAGACAGTCTTTGCATGCTGGGAGGTGTAGTTCTGCAACAGCTGGAGAGCGGCACGTTGCCCATCACTGGGATAGACCGCCAATATCAGATCGGTGGGGGAGCAGACAATAAGCATCCCCAATAATCAGCTGTTTGCAGGGGCCTGTAAGCCATGTATTTAGTAGCATCGGGCAGGGTATGGCGGCTTACGCAGGTATTAGACCAGCGGCTGAGTGTGTTTGGGCAGATGTCATATATATAGAGACATAGCAGAGCTGAGTGTGCTGGGGCAGCTGTCATGTGGATAGATGTAGCAAAGCTGTGGCCGAAGATTTTCAGGAAGGAAGCGTTCCTTTCCGACAATCACCTGCCTGTTAGTGGAATATTACATGCAGCGATCCCCTCCACAGTATGGGGAGCAGTGATCGCTAATGCCATCGCTCGTCCCCAATCATTATTTGCCAGCAGCAGAGCGCGATTAGACGGGACGATCGGCTGCTGGCAAATGATTTTTCAGCATGTATAAGAATTGCCCGATGAACGAGCGTTATATTATTAGAGGATTCATACGTATAAAATTCACCCGTTGCTCGGTGCAGAATTACATATTTCCCGTACATGACTCATGCAGAAAGCTGGCATAGCCGCACTTCTGTCTGCCAAGTGATCTTCCTCCCCCGCTGTTTCAGCAGCTTTTCAGACACAACATTGCCAGTCTGTGTCTCCAATATGAGCCACCCCCAGAACCCATCAATGAAAACAGAAGAGCCCGCTCTGCCAAGTGCCACCGTAATACAGCGATGAAGCTCTGAACGTGGATGGCATTTCCCACTAAAATCGCAGTAGGTACTGATGACTGACTGCCATCAGCTTCTAGATATTCCCACAATACACGGCTGTATTGCCCGGTATGAGGGCATGAGCACAGGACATTGCAGCCCATGCCTTCTGCTCCATATTACAGTGCAGCCAAGCGGTACCGAGTTCTCCCAGAAAAGCCTTCTAGGGGAGAATACATCTGAAGCCCCGGCCGGGGGATCTCAAAACCGGAGCAAAACGCTTCAGTTTTATCACCATGCATTCTGAATGGAGAAAAATCCACCACAGTATGCATCAGCTCTGGTTTGTTCAGTTTTATAAAACGGATGTCGGTCTGAAAACGGAACAAACCAGGATGCATCCGTTCCGTCAGGATGCGGTTGCATTAAATCGAAACAGAACAAAACGGCTCCAGCACCAAAAACAATGTAAGTCAACGGTGCCGGATCAGTTTTTTTTCGGATCTAAAAAAAACAGATCCATCCCCCCTGACTTACAGTGATTTTAATGCCAGATCTGATTTGTTAAACCAAATGCAACAGTTTTGCTCCGGTTTTGAGATCCTCTGCCGGAATACAAAACCGCAGATGTGAAAGTGGCCTAAAACGGTATATGGCGTTGGAATCCATGAGAAAACATGTAAAGTTGGAGGCACACAGAAGCGCGGTGTAGATTCATGACATACACAATACCTGCTCATAACAAGTCACGGCTGAAACGTACAGCTGCATTGTAGACATGAGAGGCCTCATTCACACGTCAGTGTTTGGTCAGTGATTTCCGTCAGTGATTGTGAGCCAAAACCAGGTGCGGCTCTAAACAATGAACAGGAGCAGATCTTTCCCTTATACCTCATGTCTATGGAGGCTCCAGTCCTGGTTTTGGCTCACAGTCACTGATGGAAATCACTGACCAAACACTGACCTGTGAATGAGGCTTAAGAGAGAAGTCACCTCTAGATGTGCATCATTGGTCCAATGGGAATTCCTGATGTATTACCAAGTCATTTAAAGTTCCCATAAAGGGAAAGAGTCACCAAAATGGTTTTCTGCCAGTTAATCCAGATAATGACACATCTCCTTTTTTTATTTTCTGATTGTAGATTTTTTCTTTCTATTTCCGCCACGGGGGCGGCCATCTTGCCTGAGAAAGCATTAAAGGGGATGTCTGACTTCAGAAAATGGCATTTCTTATGTAGAGAAAGTTAATACAAGGCACTTACTAATGTACTGTGATTGTCCATATTGCCTCCTTTGCAGGCTTCCTTTTTCCATCACATTATACACTGCTCGTTTCCAGGGATTATGAGCAACGCAGCAGCACAACCATGAACAGGGGCTGCTGCACATCCGTGCCTATGCTCGCTCCTACGGTCCTGACCACCAGAGAGGCCCGCACTTTTTCCTATAGTGTGCAAGCACGACCACTGCTGCTGGGTTCTAGGGTGGTCGTAACCATGGAAACAAGGAGTGTATAATGTGATGGAAAAACCAATCCAGCCAGCACAGGAGGCAATATGGACAATCACAGTACATTAGTAAGTGCCTTGTATTAGCTTTTTTTATTTGATAAATGCCATTTCCTGACGTCAGAACACCCCTTTAAGAAAATCGCTTTACGGCAGCCGCATGGGCCGTGGACACAATAGACAGACAACCTGTCACCTATCCTGACTTATCTGCACTCCCCAAGTAACAGCAAATCTGAAGCGTTCCTTTTGTTGTGGCATTCCTCTGTTATTCCTTCTAGAAGTGTGTGAATGAATTCCCAGTATGTACAATCGGGTGTTACCAGTTGGGGGTGTGTCTCTCACACTAACCAATCACTGCTGCCAGTGTGAGACTGTGTAGGGACACACCCACAACTGGGCCTGATGGCAATTCATTAACCTCTTAAGGACAGGGCCATTTTTTGTTTCTTCCTCCCCACCGTCCCAGACCCATAACTTTAACTTCTGCATTCACATAGCTTATTTTTTGCGGGACAAGTTGTAATTTTTAATGGCACCATTTAACTTACCATAGCTTGTGTTGGAAAATGGGAAAAAAAATCTTTGTGAGGTGGATATGAAAAAAACCCCACCAAGTCCGCCATGTTTTTGGGGGGGTTTTGTGTTTACTAAAGATCAACGTGGTAAAAATGATACAACAACCTTATTTTGGCGGTTTATACAGCATACTAAATTCATATAGTTATTATTATGTTTTACTACTTTAAAAAGCATGTCGTACTTTTATTCCGGCCGCCTCTCTGCATGTTTGCCGTGCTGCCTCCGGAACTCCGGCCCACCCCCATTATAGTCAATAGGGTGGAGCACGCACGCACTAGCGGCAGCACGGATCCGACAGGCTGTTCACCCGCCAGAACAGCCTGCCGGAGTCCCTTGCTGTTTTTTTATTTTTTCGTCTACAGAGCTGTGCGAGGGCTCATTTTTTGCGGGGTGAGCGGTGGTTTTTATTGGTACCCTGTTGGGTGATGTAGAGCTTTTTGATCACTTGTTATTCAATCTTTTTGGAGGGACAACATGACCAAAAAACAGCAAATTGTCAATTTTTTTCCTTATGGCATTCATCGCATACAATAAATATTGTTTAATAGTTTTAATAGTTTGGACATTTTCAGACGTGGCGTTTTTTTATATGTAAAATTAGGAAATTGAGTGATTTCTATTAGTAATATTTAAAAGTTTATTTTTATTTTTATAAAAACTTTTTCTTTTCAGTCCCCTTATAGGACTAATAGGACTAGTACATGCGACTTCTGATCGCTTGTCCCATAGACTGCAATGGAATTCTATTTCCGCCTAGGGGATTTTTACAGGCTGTCTGTCAGGTCTTGCCTCAGGCTTGGCAAGCAGCTTGCTAGGACAGGCCTGGGAGCCCTCAGGCAGAGGACCCCCCTCCCTTTGTCTAACCCCACAGATGCCGCAGTCACTATTGACAGTGGCATCTAAGAGGTTAAATGACAAGGATTGGAGCCACCCCTGTTCCCGGTCACTGCCAGCGGATCATCAATACTACGTCACTGCACAATCCCGTTAAGTAGCCAAAAACTACCACATATAAAATCCTGTAAAAACAATGTTAAAAGGGATAGTCCGAGTTATAGAAAAACTCCTCCAGTGCACCCAAATGTGATAAAATAATAAAACCGCATATACGCACCACTTAGTCCCCCCACAGTTTCCAGCAGCCCTGGTCCTTACCTCCAGTTCCTGATTACAGGCTGCAGTGGAGATGTAGCTGTCTACAGCATGTAACCACTGCAGCCAATTACTGGCCTCAGTGGTATATGGCACGAGATCGGAGAGGCCAGTGATTGGCTGCAGCGGCCATGTGCCATACACAGCTACATCATCACTGCAGCCTGAAACACAGACTGTGAGGACCGCTGCTTCAGTGCTGGAAACCACTGGGGATAAAAGGGTGAATATATGCTCTTTTATTATTTTATCACATTATGTTTTCAAATAACGCAGACAACCCCTTCAATACATGATAAAATGCTCCTAAAATGGTTCCAGGGGCAAAACCCTGCCGGATCCAGCAAAAACGCAGATGTGAAAGTAGCCTAACTTGTGTCCTGCTACATGAAGTTCCAAATATGAATCGTAAGAAAAATGACATTAATAAACCAGAGAATCTCTTCACATCAGGGGTTAATAAAATGAATGAAACTTGGTGACAAACGTGAAGGTTCTGATTAACCCGGGCCATGGTATATCAGTAGTAATAAGTCAGAACATGGAGGTTAGGTGTTGATTGCATTTGCAAGACTGAGGCTATTAGGTGAGATTAAACTGCCCCGGAAGAGGTGCTAGAACAGCACTGTAAGTGGCAGACAATAGGACAGAACTCAGCTGTGTACCTACATCTTAAAGGGGAGCGGTCACCTCTCCAGACATGTCCATTTTAGTACCTACTAGCATTCCCCATGTAATAATAATTCTGGAGCATCTATTCTTATGACTCTATGTTGTATCATTCTTCTCTTATTCCTGCTAGAAGTGTATGTATAAAAGGTACAGATGGGAGTTACCGGTTAGGGGTGTGTCCCTGCACAGTTTGAAACTGGCAGCACTGATTGCATAATGTCAGACTGTGCAGAGACACACACCCAACTGGTAACACCCATTTGTACCTTTATCCATAAACTTCTAGCAAGAATTCTAAAGGAATGCCACTAAAAGAAAACATGCTTCCGAACGGCTATTACACGGGGAATGAAAGTAGCTACTACAACAGACATGGCAGGAGAGGGGAATGTGCAACAGAGGTGTGAAAGGAGCTATTTATGTTAAAGGTGTTGTCCCATAAAAATACTTTACATTTTTAAAACCAGGAACAAGAAGAAACCAATGTAGATAAATAGAACTGTAAAGAAAGCAATAAATGACAAAAAAGCATTTAAATCACTAAAACAGGAGGGTAGCGAGAAAGCACTGAAAAACTATAAGGAAAACGATAGAATATGTAAAAAACGAAAAAAAGCGGCCAAACTGGAGACGGAGAGATTAATTGCGAAAGAGAGCAAAACTAACCCTAAAATGTTCTTCAATTATATAAACGGTAAAAAGTATAAATCTGAAGGTGTCGGCCCTTTAGGCCTCATGCACACGACCGTTGTTTGATTCCATGTCCGTTGCGCCGTTTTTCGTGATTTTCTGCGGACCCATTGGTTTTCAATGGGTCCTTAGAAAACTCGGCAAATCCACCGTTTGTCCTCCGCATCCTTGGTCCGTGAATTCCAGTCCGTCCAAAAAATATAACCTGTCCTATTCTTGTCCGCGAAAAACGGTTCGCGGACCCATTCAACTCAATGGGAATGTGAAAAAATGCAGATGGCCATCCGTGTGTCATCCGCGTTCCACGTCCGCATTTTTTTGCGGATCCCTTGGCAGGCATTTGGCAAATTGTCAGCCTGTCTTTTGGTAATATCTTTTGGGTCATGTCCGCTAAAAAAAAAAACGGAAGACTCACGGAAACACAATGGAAGCAAAAACGGACACGCATCACAGAACAACGGAACTCCGTTTTGCGGACTGCAAAAAAATACTGTCGTGTGCATGAGGCCTTACAGAGTAATGAGGGAGGAGTTGCAGAGAGCGATGAGAAGAAAGCAAAGCTGTTAAAAAAAAATGTCTCCAATGTATTCACTGAGGAAAATAAACTGTCAGATGAAATGCAGAATGTAAAAGTAAATTCCCCATTAAAAGTGCCCTGTCTGACCCAGGAAAAAGTACAGCGGCGTCTTAAAAAGATTAAAATAGACAAATCGCCAGGACCAGATGGCATACACCCCCGTATCCTAAGGGAATTAAGCAATATCATAGCCAGACCTTTATTTCTGATATTTATGGACTCTATAATAACAGGGAATGTTCCACAGGATTGGCGCATAGCAAATGTGGTGCCAATATTCAAAAAGGGTCCAAAAACAGAGCCCGGAAACTATTGGCCGGTAAGTTTAACATAAGTCGTAGGTAAACTGTTTGAAGGGTTTCTAAGAGATGCTATTTTGGAGTATCTCAATGAAAATAAGCAAATTACACCATATCAGCATGGCTTCATGAGGGATCGGTCATGCCAAACTAATTTAATCAGTTTCTATGAGGAGGTAAGTTCTAGACTTGACAGCGGCGAATCAATGGATGTCGTATATCTGGACTTCTCCAAAGCATTTGACGCTGTACCTCATAAAAGGTTAGTATATAAAATGAGGATGCTTGGACTGGGAGAAAATATCTGTATGTGGGTAAGTAACTGGCTGAGTGACAGAAAACAGAGGGTGGTTATTAACGGTAAACACTCAGATTGGGTCACTGTCACTAGTGGGGTACCACAGGGTTCAGTATTGGGCCCTATTCTCTTCAATATATTTATTAATGATCTTGTAGAAGGCTTGCACAGTAATATATCTATTTTTGCAGATGACACTAAACTGTGTAAAGTAATTGGCAGATGAGGTTTAACACTGACAAATGTAAGGTTATGCACACGGGAGGGAATAATGCAAGTCACCCGTACATACTAAATGGTAAAACACTGGGTAACACTGACATGGAAAAGGATCTAGGAATTTTAATAAACAGCAAACTAAGCTGCAAAAACCAGTGTCGGGCAGCTGCTGCCAAGGCCAATAAGATAATGGGTTGCATCAAAAGGGGCATAGATGCCCGTGATGAGAACATAGTCCTACCACTTTATAAATCACTAGTCAGAACACACATGGAGTACTGTGTACAGTTCTGGGCTCCTGTGAACAAGGCAGACATAGCAGAGCTGGAGAGGGTTCAGAGGAGGGCAACTAAAGTAATAGCTCGAATGGGGCAACTACAGTACCCTGAAAGATTATCAAAATTAGGGTTATTTACTTTAGAAAAAAGACGACTGAGGGGAGATCTAATAACTATGTATAAATATATCAGGGGTCAGTACAGAGATCTCTCCCATCATCTATTTATCCCCAGGACTGTGACTGTGACGAGGGGACATCCTCTGCGTCTGGAGGAAAGAAGGTTTGTACACAAACATAGAAGAGGATTCTTTACGGTAAGAGCAGTGAGACTATGGAACTCTCTGCCTGAGGAGGTGGTGATGGTGTATACAATAAAGGAATTCAGGAGGGGCCTGGATGTATTTCTGGAGTGTAATAATATTACAGGCTACAGCTACTAGAGAGGGGTCGTTGATCCAGGGAGTTATTCTGATTGCCTGATTGGGGTCGGGAAGGAGCTTCTTTTCTTATTTTATCACAATTTCTACTCAGAAAACCCCATGAAACAGAGCAGCGTAGTCTGAACACAGGACTGATCCTGAGCTGCGGCCTATATATCCTAAGGCTGCATCCACAACTCTGCTGGTTGCCCTTGGAAACAGACAAGAAGCTTGTCAGCCACACCCCCAACACCTTGCCTCATCTGCTATAATTCAGGACATTTAGGTCACATGGAGCTTATTATGCACTCATTTTCGTGATAAAAATCTGCAGAGTAACAAAATAGCATCTAAGTAGATGAGATTTTCAAAATCTCATCTAGACGGTGTGGAAATTGACCTGCGGTGACGATTTTGAAGTCCGCAACATGTCAATTGTTTGTGCAGATTTTCAATGTAAAAGGCGAGATCTGGGGCAAATTCACGTCAGAATCCGAATAACTTGTGCTGATTTTGGGGCGGGAAAGCAACAAAATCCGCATAAACTGCATTGCCCTGTGCATGTCGCCTTAGTTTTGCCTATAGACTGTCTGGGCATGCTGGGAGTTGTAGTTTTGTAACCGCTAGAGGGCCGCTGTATACTGCCCTATGACTACTACACTAAAGGCTGCACCAGGGATCAGCACCCTCCAGCACTCCAGCTGTTCAGAAACTACAACTCCCAGAATTCTCCTTTCACCTGTATGGGAGTTAGAAGAACATCAAAGCATGTTTGCATGCTGGGAGTTGTAGTTTCACAGCAGCTGGAGTGCCGAAGGTTGCCGATTCCTGGCATACACTTTGCAGATCCTGAACCAGCATGGGATGCATCTGTCACATCGCCCACTTCTAATGTGTAGGAGATGCCGTAAAAACACAAGCCCTTCTGCTTAGGGGGCCATTAGTCCTGACCTAGCTCTCCTGTGCGTCAGGTTTGCCCCTTCCCCTAAAAGCCTCATTCGGTGCATTGTCAAAGAGTAGAAAATCAAACACGCCATACAGAGGCGCGGATGCATCCAGAGACTTGCTTTCCTTAGGGCGTCTCACAGAATCGAGCTTTTCTCTGACCTTGAATTCTGCAGAACTGTGATTGTAGCTCTGGAATACAATACCGGTTGCTCGCGGCATCGGGACACAATAAGTAATGGGACTTTTCTTTTTTATTGTGATTCGTTCTACACAGAAAACGTGAAATGTCGTTTGACGTGACCATGGAAATAGTCAATATGGCCACAATGTAAAACCCCTCAGAAAATGGTTCTGACTGAAGCGTAAGATCTTTGCACGCGCCCGTGTCATCCGCAGCGCGCAGGCACGTGTCATCCGCAGCGCGCAGGCACGTGTCATCCGCAGCGCGCAGGCACGTGTCATCCGCAGCGCGCAGGCACGTGTCATCCGCAGCGCGCAGGCACGTGTCATCCGCAGCGCGCAGGCACGTGTCATCCGCAGCGCGCAGGCACGTGTCATCCGCAGCACGCAGGCACTTGTCATCTGCAACGCTTGCGCGCCCGTGTTATCCACAGCATGCAGGCCCGCGTCTTCCACAGCGCGCAGGCACGCGTCATCCACAGCGCTCAGGCACGAGTCAACCGCAGCGCGCAGGCACGTGTCAACCGCAGCGCGCAGGCACGTGTCAACCGCAGCGCGCAGGCACGTGTCATCCGCAGCGCGCAGGCACGTGTCATCCGCAGCGCGCAGGCACGTGTCATCCGCAGCGCGCAGGCACGTGTCATCCGCAGCGCGCAGGCACGTGTCATCCGCAGCACGCACCTGTGTCATCGAGCGCGTGCATGCACGTGTTATCCAGATCGCACGCCAACGGAACAATACGTGTCAATGGTCCATAATATACCATTAGTGATATGGCTTCGCTATAGTGCACCGGTTTGCAACCTGTGGTATCCCAGCCCTGGTAAAACTACAACTCCCAGCATGCCCTGACAGCTGGAAAACAAGGATGTGGTATGCTGGGAGTTGTAGTTTTCCAACAGCTGGAGGGCTAGCGGTCGGTAAGCAGTGTTTTAATGCACGCAAGGGGTTAACAGGTGCGTAATAAGCGCTTATAATGGAGCCACAGGCGACGCCTGGCGGAGCCCCGTCCGTGCAGCTGCCGTACCTGTCAGCCCCCCGCCTTCCTCTCGATAGCCCCTTCTCCTCTGCAACACGAAGTACGGGTTAGACACCTCGGTCACCCACAGCTTCAGGGCGTTCTTCAGCAGCACTTCCTCCGGTCTCAGCCACATCTTGTCGGTACCGGTCTCATATCTTCCTCACCATCCTGGGCTCCGCAGACACGTAAGCAGCGAACCTGCCAAGACACTGGAGCCGCCAAGTCAGCGACGGGAGTTGTAGTTCCCTGGACTACTGTGGAGAAAGGAAGCAGGGCGTGACCGAGACTACAAGTCCCACAATGCACCGCGCGGTCATGTAGCTGAGGGGACGGGTGGGCTCGGAGGAGGCGAGGGACATGTGTGGCAATAGTGATTTCCAGGTTTTACGTCTGCATCTCTCTGTGTGTGGGGGGCAGAAGATGATATGGCTGGGTGAAGACTTGTGATAGCTTACTTATTTCCTGGAATCCTTCAAACATGGAGAAGACATTAAAGGTCACCTCTGAGCTAGCAATAGCCAAGGGAGGTGGAAAGTTTTGGGGGCTCGATGGTAAAGTGGGTGGTGAAATAGCAACCTATTAGAATTCATGATTCCTTTGCCCATTTTAAGCTTAGAAAACGAAAGCTGAGCTCTGATTGGACTTTCTTAAAGGAATTTTCCAGCCTGTTATAATAGATCTAGTCCAACATTTAGGTCTTCCGTGGCTGGTACCAATGGACGGCTATCGCTTTGGTTTTTCTCTGACTCTGCCACACCCACTGAGAAAAATGATGTTTTATTATATGCAAATGAGCCCCTAGAAGCAACGGGGGCGTTGCCATTACACCTCGAGGCACTTATGTCTCTGCAACTGCCGCGTCCCCTCCACTTAGACAGGACCAGGCACTGTACAGGTCATCACACCTTTTGCCTGTCAATCAAAGTGGAGAGAGTGCGGCAGAGGACGAGGGGGGTGGTAGTCCTTATGGTGGCTAGTCCCGCTCCAAAGCTTCCCCATTCGATGTGTGCAGTGATGAGAGGGGTGCAACCCTTCTTCCCCTTGGGGCACACCCTGAACTTGGGGGCTACTGCCTGGGGTGCCCTTGATAGCGGTTGGATGGGTACTGCGGTGGAGGGGGTGTAACGTGGTATCTCCCTACTTCGTGCGATTTCCCCACCACACGAAATGAGCATGCTCAGTACAAGTAAAGTCCCCGCCCACAGCCTATTCTCCCTTTAGTAAAAACCCATAATCTACATTAAGTTGTACCCTCGCGGGCTCGCTTCGCTCGCCACGCACCGGGCTCGGCTATTATAAAAACTAACTCTATGCTGCCATTGATGGTAAAGAATGAACTGGATAGTAAAGAAAGGGAGAATAGGCTGTGGGCGGGGCTTCACTTGTACTGAGCATGCTCAGTCCGGCGGTAGGGAAAACACACGAAGTAGGGAGATACCACGTTATGGGTTAGGGAGGCAGTAACCAGCCTGGCTTGGTTAACAGCAAACTGAAGATGATGGGTGGCACAGTGCAAATGCAGGTACTAGGCACAATTCTCAGGTACATCACAGGGTGGGCTTTTCCCAAAGGCTGTGTATAGGTGGGGGAGGGGGTAACTTTGATTTTCCTCCCTTTCTATAGATACATAGAAGTTATCTACTAGATACAAGTAATCTTCCCAATTGGCCAAAGGAGTGCAGTTTGTCCTAATATTTCTCTACTTTTCACTGACTTTATTGTCCACACACTGTCCCTCTTTATTGGTAGTGATGGGAAATTCAGATCTTTTACATGAATCGGTTCATTTGGATCAGATCATTCAATGCGCATGCTCAGTTCATTGAATCTTCGGTTCACTTGCTGAGTTGACTCTCGGCTGACAGGAAGCAAGTGAACCTAAGCTGGCAGGCACTCTGGTGGCTGTGTGACCCTGGGGGTACTGGCTGCAGGTAACTGCTATGGTCTGCTGGTTGTCCCCATATACATCCCCGTTTCCTATACCTGAGCCCTTATCATTCCTCTAGAGCTCCACAAACCGGACCGTCCACCTCCTGCACACAGCCCGTGCTGTCAACTTCTAGTCGTTTGTTCTACTGCTGCATAAACAGGACTACATCTCCCAGTATTCCCTGCCCTTTGGTGGCAATAGTGGGGATGCTGGGACTTACTGTTCTGCTTAGTGACTGCCAAGTTCTTCAGGACTTGAGTCAGGACAGGAGACTCATTGTAATGTTCTGGTGATTCTTTTAACTCAAAGAATCGAATGAGTCTATAACTAAGTAGAATCGTTGGATTCTTTTGACTCTTAGACTCCCTGTACTGTGTGTGACTCAGTGCTGCTTGCCTCACATCTGATTGGTTGCTGGGCGGGAAGGGGCTGGTAGTAGCATGGCTTACACTATAGGATTGTATTACACTCCTCCCTGCTGTTATTGCTCTGCTATCTGACTGAGCTGTTTTCAAACAATTCAGCTCAGTCAGATGAATAGACTCCTCCGTTTCAGTGAACAGAATCGATTCAAAAGAACGATTTGTTCATGAACCGGACATCACTATTTAATGGTCCTCAACCTTCTGTAAAATAATCTGTTCTGACTCCCTCGGAGGCTGAATCTTAGCACAGGTGCTTTTCTGGCAGCTTTACACTCACAGGGATGGCGTCTCCCTGGAGGAGAATTCTGCTTCCGCTTGTTTAGCTTATACACCAGCAACTACATACACGTCTTCTCTCTTGGACTGCTTAGCAAGAACTCGATAACCATGAGTGGGACTAGCACACTACCCAGCAACTATCACTAAGGACTGCCAGTTAACTTATTCCTTCCCATATACAGCCTATTAAGATACATAGTGCATAAATAAGCCACATTAACCCTTTAGCAGTGAAACACCAGTTCACCGCACCAATTACCATCCTGTAGTTGACCAGGCATTACATTATTCGTCTATGTTTCTTTGCCTATAGCTCGTATACTAATACCAGAGGATCCCTGTCATATTTCTCCTCTGCCAAGAACTGTAATACTCCACCGTAGTGTAGTAGCTGATAATTTCACAATAGAACTGGATATAATAATATATTGTAGCTGGGCACACTCAAGAGATCAGGGCCATAGAGAAATGTTAGTGGATTTAATGAACACAATATACACAAATAAAATTAAAGTTTAAATCAGAACGGCAATATTTTACAAAAAAATACTGTAATCGGAATTGAATACTCTTATCCTTTGATGGGTAGCATAGGCGTTCGTAGTGGATTAATAGTATTCACTGGGAACCCAACAGGTATTGTCCAAATATAGCATGCATTAATATTTCCAAACAAGTTCAGTCTGCTATTTATGGACCCTGTGGTGTGGTATAATTATAGGTTGGTGCAGTTGAATAGGACTGTATTTAGTCTTTTCAACTAATATACAGCGTTAGAGATCTCTTATAGATATTCGATCATTCAGTCCTTATTTAAATCCACATCTTGGCCGGTCTATGGATGAATAGAATTAGATAGGGATCCCCCTTTGTATAGATCCGGAGCGGCGTCCCGCTCCGGATTAGTGTGTGGCGGCGTCCCGTCACTACTAGTGAATGTAAGCTCTTTAGGTAAAAATGCAGGGTAGATCTTACCCGACCGTAGGGTAACTGTACTCCCTTCGTTGCGATGTTCTCTCCTTGATATCGGGGGTCTCTCTCTGTAGTGGCAGGTCTCCGGTCAGCGGCGTCTCATCGGAGTAGCACGTGTATCTCCTCTCTTACCAGCATGTTTTAGCTGTATTCCCGCTCCGTGTCCGCACAATTTCCTACAGAATGATGAGGGTGTACCCTTTGTATTCAATGTTATGGGGGGGCTTCCACATCCAGTCTCTGTTTACAGGGAAAATAACACCATACGCGTTTCGGGGTTTGTATTTCACCCCTTCCTCAGTGGCGGCCATTTCCCTGTAGATACCCCTCCTATATAGGGGTTCCCATCACCTCGAAGATATGGACTGGATTGCAGACCTTAGAAAAAAGGAGATATCCACCTTGTATAGTCTATTGTAGGAATTTCTCCTTTCCAAAGTTAGAGATTCATTCAACTCTATTTACTGCCTATAGAAATTAATGGTTCTCATTAGTCTCAAAAAAATGTTAAAAAATATATTAAGCAACATTCGATTCTCAAAAGCTTACATACAGTTATTGGGAATCTTCTCATTGCAAAGCAGTGAAAAACGCAATTTTGTTGGAGGTGCGTTTTCAGTGCGTTTTCCAAAAAGGAATTAAAATATATGAAATTAAATATTCACACTACCTTCATATCATAGAACACAAAAGATGAAATGAGTATAAATTATAAATTATCTAAAAATTAAAAAAAGATTATATAAAATTGTAATATATCATACTTTTATTAATGTATCATAAAAATTATAACAAAATATTATATAAACCAATACATATCAATCAATAAAAAGTGTAAAAAGATCAAATAGAATCGGAATACTTTGATCTTGATTCCCACAGGGTACTACGAACGCCTATGCTACCCATCAAAGGATAAGAGTATTCAATTCCGATTACAGTATTTTTTTGTAAAATATTGCCGTTCTGATTTAAACTTTGATTTTATTTGTGTATATTGTGTTCATTAAATCCACTAACATTTCTCTATGGCCCTGATCTCTTGAGTGTGCCCAGCTACAATATATTATTTTAACCATTGGTCTAGTGGGTGTGGCTTACCAGCGAGGTGCACCTCACCTGATCTTACCTATCCTACTGCGACTTCTCTTTTTCTCCAGAACTGGATATAATACATGAAACTTAACCCCTTAGTGACCCATACATGTTTTTACAGCGGTCACTAAAGGGGCCTTAGGCTGAGCCCCTGCTTTAACAGCCAGGACCAGCAGGACTGCGGATCCGTCCTGTTTAACACTTTACATGCCATGGGCAATGGTGCCTGCCGCATGTTAAGTACTGACAGAGGGAGCCGACTCCCTCTGTCTCCCATCTGTATCCCGCAAATGCGATCGCGGGATGCCAATGGGTGTCAAGGCTGCCTGGGGTCTGATGTAGGCCCCAGACCAGCCTTCAGTAATTTCAATGTCAATGTCAGAATAGCATTGCCATTAAAATGCAACTATAGGGATAGTGCATTGCATTTTAAAAACAATCAAAAAGCTGTCTGTTATAGTCCCCTTGTGAGACTATTAAGTGGTAAAAAAAAAACTCATTTAGTCAATAAAAAATCCCATAAAAAATAATTCAAAAAGCGCCATTTACTCCAAAACAATACCAATGAAAAATACAAGTCATCCCGCAAAAATCAAGCTCTCACACAACTCCATATAAAATAAAAAAGTTATGGGTCTTGGGAAGCGGCAATGCAAAAAAAAAATTTTCTTTAAAAAAGGGGGTTTTATTGCAAAAAAGTAGTAAAATGTAAAAAAGACTATGTATTTGGTATCACTGTAATTGTACTGACAAAGAGTATAAAGATATTATGTTATTTATACCGAAAAATGAACACCGTAAAATTTATAACGTAAAAACGCCCCATCTCCCTCTGAGAAAGAGTTAATCAGAAAGTTTTGCGTACCCCAAAATGGCCCCATTAAAAACTGCAACTTGTCCCGCAAAAAACAAACCCTCATAAAGCTATATAGCCAGAAAAATAAAAAAGTTATAGCTCTTGGAATGCGACGATGAAAAAAGGAAGAAAAACGCTTGGTCAGTAAGGCCCAAAACAGGCTGGTCACTAAGGGGTTAAAGGGGTATTCTGGTTTTATAATATTGTTGATCTACCTTCAGGATAGGTAATCAATATGATTCTCAACACCCCGGCCTATACACTGTTTAAAGGGGCACTCATGCACCGCAGACGGCGAGCAGGTACACATTGAAGAAGATGCAGCGCTCACACAAGCTCCGCTGCCCCTTCAAACAGCTGATCAGTGGGGTGCCAAGAGTTGGACCCCCTTACCGATCTGAAATTGATTACTTATCCTGAGGACAGCTCATCATTTTCATGAAACCAGGATACCCTTCTAAGCTGGCCATACACATTAGGGTGCATTCAGATGACCGTAGTGTTTTGCGGATCCGCAAAACACGGATGCCTGCCATGTATATTCCGCAATTTGTGGCAGACCGCATATGGCGCACGCCTATTCTTGTCCGCGATTGCAGACAAGGATAGGACATGCTCTTTCTTTTCTATGGAGCCGTAGAACGGAACCACAGATGTGGACAGCACGCGGTGTGCTGTCTGCATCTTTTGCGGCCCCATAGAAATAAATGGGTCTGCACACGTTTCACAAAATTGCGTAACGGATGCGGACTCATTCATACGGCCGTCTGAATGAGCCCTTAGTTGTATATTGACTGAACCCACCGATTTTGGCAGGACTTCCGGACTCTCCTCTGACAGTAGATGTTTGGGGAGAAAAGGATCGAGCATATGGATTTCTACATGTCTGATCCTTTTGTTCTTGATGAGATTTATGGTCACACATGCTCTGTCCCCTGTGGATGCTGCTAAGTGGTTAAACATATTAGGGGTAGTGGAGAAAACCGCAGCATTCCTCCAGTGGTTTATTAAATAACCAGCACCAAACATAGCGATGTTTCAACTTTACCAAGTCTTTATCAAGCTGGTTATTGACTAAACCACTTCATTGCTGCGGTTTTCTTCACTACATATTCTGGGTGACACGGCATACACCAAGTTTCTTGTTTCTGGCTAAACCCAAACCTGGGGGCTCGTTGTGCTGCTTATCCATGATTTTCCTGAAACATGTTGGGCGGACATCTCACCAGCCGCTAGTGTTTTTTTAAATACATTGAGGCAGATTTAGTAAGAACGGCGTTTCTTAGGAGTAAGATGTGCCAAATATATTAGGAGACACAAGCCTTTTAACATTTTTGGTGCATCTTCTGGCTTCCTGTGCACCAGAAACTGAAATTTAAACGGATGGAGAACTGAAACTATATTTTACAGCATTTTCTGGTGGAAATGATAGAAAAACCATGGGGCATTTGGGAGGCTACACCCATCCTCCTGCCACTTTTGAAAATGTAGGAAGAAATGCAAAAAGATGTCGAATATAACTCAAATTTGCTGTGCGTGAAAATTTTCAACTGTAAACGCCACTTGTCAGGCACAAAACCTTTAATAAATGTACCCAATTGTGGGGTTGCTGGTCCAGGCACCCAACCTGTGTCTAGGACTTGCGCAGATGCAAGCAGCAGAATGTCCTGTATTTGTCCAAGCGCTGGACTTGCGCACAAGTGTGGACAGCCGAGAAAGCGCGTAAATCACAAGACCGCCAATATGTTTCATTGTATGTATACAGAAAACGCTGCGTCCGTTAGATGCACAGTGTATACGTGACTTTTATTTGCACGAGAAGTGTGATATAAAGGTAAAGTTTATTGCTGTTATTTATTTTTGATAGAGTATGTGATTTTAAATATCCTTTTTATACCGTAAAATGGGGATATCATAAAAGTGGAACAGAATTCAGGCTCTTTATTAATATTTTAGTCACCTTTCTAAGTAGAGAACAAGTCTGAACAGTGGTTGATTTTTGAATAACTTTGTATTGGGGTAAGTGACCCTATTTTCTATAATTGATAGTGGGTCATTACATATCCAATCAGGGTAAAGCTGTAAAGTTTTAGAAGTAAAATAAAATGGCTATCAGGACAACAGATACAATGGGTGGCTATACTATGCGTTATTTTCCATATTTCATGTCATTCCTTTTCTAATACTGCCATCTACTGTACTTTTATCTGATTGCAGGATGTCTTACAGAGTAAGGCCTCTTGCACACGACCGTATGGCTTTTTCAGTATTTTGCGGTTTGCAAAAAACAGATACGCAAAAAATACGGATGACGTCCGTGTGCATTCCTTTTTTTGCGGAACAGAACAGCTGGCCCCTGACAGAACAGTACTATCCTTGTCCGGTATGCGGACAATAATAGGACATGTTCTATCTTTGAACGGAAATACGGAAACGGAAAAGATGGTTCCGTATACAGTATATCCGGAACGCAAAAAAACGGAACGGAAATAGAAAGAAAATACGTTTGTATGCATGAGGCCTACGGCTACTTTCATATCTGTGTTGTGCTGTCAAAACCACAGCACAACGCTTCAGTTTTGTCCCCATTCATTGTCAATGCGGAGAAAACTGAACAAACCGGAATGGAATGCACCAGAATGCGTTCCGTTCCAGTTTGTTGCGTTCCAACGCCGGACACAAAATTGCTACAAGCAGAGTTTTTGTGTGGAGCATGGGAAACTGAAGAAGCCAGTTCTGCCACCGAAAACCATTTAAGTCAATAGAGCCGGATCCGTTTTTTTTTTCAGATGGCTTCTTCCTTTTTAAATATAATATAACCAGATCCATTCTGAATGGATGCAGCCGGTTGTATTATGGAAGCGTTTTGCTGTGGTTTTGAGATCCCATGCCAGATCGCAAAACCAGACAGCAAAAACGCAGTTGTGAAAGTATCCTAACTGTCACCACAGACAAAGGAAACATAAAAGTTTCCCTATATTGTCGCACACTCGGGTTTTTTACTTGAATGGGGCTGAGCTGCACTTAAGCCGCGTGACCAATGGTCAAGAAGCAAGAAGGCAGCAGCTGTCACAGGAGCACTGGGTCTTTCTCAAACAGCTGACAAACACCTTTCCCACCTGTTTCTAACCTCTACATAAACTTCCCACCCTGACGACTCTTTTACATTACCATCTAGTAAACTATACCTGCTTCTCCACCACGCGCCATCATACTTATTAACCCCAAAAATGTTGTAGCAAAATAGATCTAGGTAGAAAAAGGGCCCTTTGCTGTAGAGTGGCTCTGTGCACTCAACTCATACATAGTTTACCAATTTCTGCCCCACACAGTACTAAGGCTTTCTTAAAGAGGTTGTCCAGTCATTACTAATGTGGTGGCCTATCCTCAGTATTGGCAAGGGTCTGACACCCAGCACCCCCGTCGATCAGCTGTTCAGGTATAGTTCCATCCCCAGAAGTCAGAATCGGAACTTCACAGTTGGCTGTTAAATATGGCCGCTAGGGCCAGTGGTTGACTGTAGCAGTTTTCTGAATGATGGCTGTGATGTGACTGCTACAGTCCCAGGAGAGACCAGAGTGGCGGTGCTGGAGAGGGACCTTCGAAAAAATGAATGTAACAGCGGCTGCTGTGCTTCGCTGTTCCCCTGCTTACCGCTGCGGTCCTGGGCGCCGTGTTCAGCAGTGATTTGCTGCCAGTGCTTCCCATTCACCGCTGCAGTCCTGGTCTCTGTCTGTGTAGGTACTGTTGTTCTGGGATCCGCTCCACCGTTTCCTCTCAGCCCTGGCCACAGCATGCTTGCTGCTTGTGCGGCACTTCCTTAAGGTACGGCACGAGTCACTTTCTGTGCTTTATGGGTTAGGTATTGTGACCTCACTGACCAATCCTTGCCCTCCTGCACATATATAAGTGGCTCAGCCCCCTTCCTAGATGCCTCAGTGTCAAGGTTCTTGTGTCCTGCTAAGGTTCCTGATATCCACTTGTGTTTCCGACTCGTACTGGGATTCCTGGACTCTGCTACCCGTTTGATCCCGCCTGCTTGCCTTGACTCTCCTGTTGCCGACCCGGATTGCCTGACATTTACCTGTGCCGCCTGCTCTGACCTATTGCCTATCTGACTTTGCCTCTGCCTCATCCTTCAGTCCTGCACTGTTGCTCCTGGTTACGACTCAGCCTGCTGACAACGCCTGTACCTCGGGTACCTTTCTCAGGTACCTCCTGATCCGCCTGGACCAGCTGCCTCATGTGCCTATCCTCCTCAAGAGGTAGTGACCTGGTGTTCCCCTCGGGAAAGTCTATCCCCACCATCAGGAGTACTGTAAAGATTGAGGGGTTCACTTAGACAACCCCCTTAGAGGAGGTAGGACACGTGGCACAGTGGGTTCACAGCCGCTGGTTCGTGACAGTACACTGAGGCCATGGACCCCACTGGTCACCCCCAAGCCTGTCGTTCAGGAGTTGCTACATGAAGTGAGGCGTCAGAGAGAACGTCAGGATGTCATGATGCAGTTCATGCAAAATGTTGCAGCTCGTCTGGATGCCATCTCTTCTCCAGCTACTGCAGGGTCGCCAGCCGCTGCTACCTCTATAATATCCACACCAGTGAATCCGTATTTGTGTGCCGCTGGTGTGCAACTCCCTGTGCCATCCCGCTATGGTGGAGATCCAAAAACATGTTGTGGATTCCTGAACCAGTGCCTCATCCACTTTGAGTTGCATGGGCAGAAGTTTCCCACTGAGCGGTCCAAGGTTGCCTTTATTGTGTCCCTGCTGTCTGATGAGGCCCTTGCTTGGGCAAATCTTGGGAACATGGAGGTCCAGAGACCACTAATCTGCAGTCTTTCCTGGCTACCTTCCGGCTGGTTTTTGAAGAGGCCGGCCGCACGTCCTCCGCTGCATCAGCTCTGCTGTGTCTACGACAGGGTTCCTCGTCTGTGGGTCAGTACGCCATCCAGTTTCGTACCCTGGCTGCCAGATTAAGGATGAATTAGCTGGTCGCGACCGTCTATCTACTCTGAATGACCTGATCACCTTGGACACAAAGATATATATGCGTTTCAGGGAACGTTCTAAGACCACCTCGTTTGTCTCCATCCTTCCAGAGGCAGGTTCTTCCTCTAGTGTCCATCCTATCTGAAGAGCCTATGCAAATAGAGCGCCTTCGATTGTCTGACCAGTTTAAGCTGCAAAGCAGAGAACCTTTGTCTGTATTGTGGAGGCAAGGCCCACTTTGTGCGTAATTGTCCACAGAAGCCGGGAAACGCCAATATCCAGGATCAATTAGAGAGGTGGTCCTAGAGAAGAAGTCCTCTCCAAAACTTTCAGTTCTCTCTCACAAGGGAGTCACACTGTCTGTGCCTGCATTCTTGGACTCTGGGTCAGCTGGTAACTTCATTCAGCAAGCTCTGATCCTTCAGTACCGGCTCCCTACCATCCGTGTAGAAAGACCTCTGTCTGTGGGGCTGTTTTTCTTCAGCTGGAACTGGGGCCTTAGTTAAGATAGAGGGAATTATGAACAGTTCCAAATACCAGTCAATATTGGCACAAAACCTTCAGGCTTCTGCTAGAAAGCTGAACATGAAGAGGAACTTCATCTTTCAGCATGACAACAACCCAAAGCATATATCCAAATCAACAAAGAAATGGCTTCACCAGAAGAAGTTTTGGAATGGCCCAGACCTGAATCCGAATGAAAATCTGTGGGGTGATCTGAAGAGGGCTGTGCACAGGAGATGCCCTCGCAATCTGACAGATTTGGAGTGCTTTTGCAAAGAAGAGTAGGCAAATCTTGCCAAGTCAAAATGTGCCACGCTGATAGACTCCTACCCAAAAAGACTGAGTGCTGTAAAAAAATCAAAAGGTGTTTCAACAAAGTATTAGTTTAAGGGTGTGCACACTTATGCAACCGTATTATTTTATTTTTATATTTATTCTTCCCTCTACCTAGATTTCAGTTTGTTTTTTAATTGAGTTGCACAGTTTATAGGTCACATTAAGGCCCCTTTCACACGGGCGAGTTTTCCGCGCGGGTGCAATGCGTGAGGAGGACGCATTGCACCCGCACTGAATCCTGACCCATTCAGTTCTATGGGGCTGTGCACATGAGCGGTGATTTTCACGCATCACTTTTGCGTTGCGTGTAAATCGCAGCATGTTCTATATTCTGCGATTTTCACGCAACGCAGGCCCCATAGAAGTGAATGGGGATGCGGGAAAATCGCAAGCATCCGCAATCATGTGCGGATGCGTTGCGATTTTCCCGCATGGTTGCTAGGATACGATCGGGATGGGGACCCGATCGTTATTATTTTCCTTTATAACATAGTTATAAGGAAAATAATCGCATTCTAATTACAGAATGCAATGTTCCCGGGCTTTAAAGGGTTAAAAATAATAAAGAGTTAACTACCTTCTCCCATTATGCGCAGAGCCTCAGAACGTCGTCTCTCTTGATAGTTTGGCTGCTTGAGGACCTGTGGTGACGTCACAGGGTCACATGGTCCAATCATAGAAGCATTTGAGTGGACCATGTGATCCTGTGACATCACGGCAGGTCCTTCATCGAACAACAGATGTTCGATGAAGGACCTGCCGTGATGTCACAGGATCACATGGGTCACATGGTCCACTCAAATGCTTCTATGATTGGACCATGTGACCCTGTGACGTCACCACAGGTCCTCAGCAGCCAAACTATCAAGAGAGACGACGCTCTGGGGCTCTGCGCGTACAATGGGAGAAGGTAAGTTAACTCTTTATTATTTTTAACCCTTTAAAGCCCGGGGAACATTGAATTCTGTAATTAGAATGCGATTATTTTCCCTTATAACTATGTTATAAAGGAAAATAATTACACATACAGAATACTCATCCCGAAACCAGACTTCAGTGATGAAGTCTGACTTCGGGTCTGGGTACCAAGCATGCGGATTTTTTCACGCGCGTGCTCAACGCACTACAAACGTTAGCACACGCGCGGAAAAATCGCGGCGATTCCCGCAACGCACCCGCATCTTATCCGGGCGTCAAACATGACGCCCGTGTGCAAGAGGCCTAAAGGTGGAAAAAGTTCTGAAATGATTTTCTTTGTCTAATTTTTTGACATCACAGAAACCTGACATTTTAACAGGGGTGTGTAGACTTTTTATATCCATTGTAGATATAGGCTCGGACTGTGGCACATGGCAAAGTACATTGACTGCACTATGTGCACATATTCTTTTGATAAGGGGGCGTGGCTGGCAGTCAAGATGGCCAGACGCAAGTGAGAGGAGCTCTGCAGCTGGGACCACAGATCTAGGACAAATCCTGGCAGATCTGTGACCATTCAAGCCTGACCTACATCCTGTCCTAGCCCTGAAGTATATCGCACTCAGCACCGTGCGAACTTGTCAGGTGGAGCGCACTGAAAAGACACCCCAGGAGCCGCTTCGGAAGCTGAGCAAGAAAGCCACGTGTGGGTCCAGGCGGACAACTGACAGTAAGATCTGACACTTCAGACCCGGTGAGACATACGGGGACAAGAGCAGGAGACAATAGGCGCAATACCTGATGTGGAAGGAGAGGGGTTCGGCTGCAGTCACAGCCTGCTGAAATTTCCCGCTAATTGGCCATCTTGTCGGCACCTCCGCAGTGCTGAGGGAGGGGAAAGGAGCCCAGACAGATTCAGATCCCTGTCGCAGCATGTGCAGCAATATCTCTGATCAACCAGCAGCCTAAATAGAGCCTCCTGTATTAATAGGTCAAGAAAGCAGGACCAACCTGCCTAACTTTATAAGCAAACCACTGGTGTGTATACAAAGGTACCAGACATTCCTGAAGAATATAAGCCCTGAGTCTGTTACAGCACGCTTTATCTTTTAGATCCCTGAGTTCTGCCCCGACTATTGCAGAACTGACTACTATTCTGATGGGGCTAAAAAAAACACAGAGCGCCACTAAAAAATTGCGCGAATTTGTTAGACAACCAGAAGATAGGACGCAGTCACCATTACCGCAAAAATGTATGCATACTAGGTCAAGCACAGCGTCGGAAATACCGACCCAAGCAACTTCCCAGGAGGAAGATCATGAAGAACCCATTCTTAAATAAGTAACCGCACAGATTTTGGAAGCCAATACTGCATGCAAGACTTCCCTCACAGGAAAACCGAACGAAGTTAAGATAGATCTGGGAACACTGCGCCAAGACCTGCATAACCTGCGAGAAAGGGTCCAACACACTGAGGAACGCATATCCCACATTGAGGACTCCACCGCTACTGTTCCAAGAGCCATCTCTTAATACCAAAGTGGAGCAATGGAATCAGAAAGCAGACGACTTAGAAAATATGCCCCCTAGAAACAACATCAGAATCATCAGGTTTGCCTGAAAGAGCTGAAGGCCGGGCGCCAGATGAGTTTATAGAAAATTGGATAAAGGAACTTTTTCCAGATGCAAACTTCTCCTCAGCCTACGGGGTAGAACGGGCCCAGCAAAACCTCCTCCACCGGGGGCACCCCATGCTTGCAAGGTTTCTCAACTGCAAAGACAGGGACAGGATATTGGCTCTAGCTAGAAGGCGACAAGAAATCAAGTATGACCATGCCAGTCTCCATCTTCCCAGATTTTTCTATGGCACTGCAGAATCAACGTGCCACCTTTATGGATATCAAGAGACGTCTGAGAGAGGCTAACATCCCATACTCTATGAGCTATCCTGCCAAACTCACAGTGGTGGACGGCGACAGAGCGATCTTCTTTACTTCACCTGGAGAAGTCTCCAAATGGCTGACCTTGCAGCGAAGATCCCCAAGACGCCGAGACTCCTGGTTGATCTAGAGACTGGCCACCTGACAACATCAGCGAACTGGTTTGCTTTCACTGAGACATATGCTAGTTGGAATTCCTCCGCAATCTCTTTATTACATTTTGCCTTACTCTTGCTAAGAATATAGGGCCTAGTTATATACATGCACCTAAGTAAAATGGATTACATCAGCTCTGTGGGCGCATCCTGCATGTTTCTGCCAACTGACATCGTAGGCGGAGGCATCCAGGTTTTACTGGCCTACGGTCTGAAATAAGTAATTATTACAGACCTAATACTCAGACAACATAACGTCAGGGAACCCAGATTGTTCGCAATTTTAGTTTCTTCGGTTCTGCAATAATTATGCTTTATTCGTTGTTTACAGTTATTCATGTAGTAATGTTGCACGCTAATACATCCACTGCACTTGAATTCACTTCTGATCACATATACCTGCCTTTCAATCCATGGCTGAGCTAAAAGTACTTTCATGGAATGTTAGGGGTTTGGGGACACCACAGAAGAGATCCATGGTGCTTGCTTTTATCAGACACTCTAATCCACAGTTCCTGTGTCTTCAAGAGACGCATCTTATAGCTAAAAGCTAACATCTCTCGTATATTAAAGAAACCTTGGGTTCAATGGGCCGCACACTCATATCATACCTCTTCTTCACGGTGAGTGTCCCTGTTAGTATAAAAACCATTGCACTGGGAAGTGAAAGACCTAGTCATTGATTCAGAAGGCAGATATGTCTTTGTTCACTCTAATTAACAATGTACAATATACATTAATAGGGATTTATAACCCACCCCCAGGCTCTAACCAAGTTCTTCAACTGGCTGCTACTTTCGCGGCCACTTATCTGCAAGGTAGAGTAATCTGCATGGGAGATCTAAACATGATGTTAGATCCCTCTCTCAACCAACTTATAGGAAACAGGCCGAACTGGATGGACAAATGTCTTTTTTCGGTCTTATATACTATGTTACTATGTTACTTTTTGGGCAATGTGGACCCAATAAACACAGGGACTCCCTCAAGACTTAATAGGTTTTTGACTGAATTTAGATGGTTGGACCTCTGGAGAGCTAAATACCCTACAGGCAAGGGATACTCCTGCCATGGTGGTGGACATAACTCCTTAACCCAAATAGATATGTTAGGTAACGAGTTAGTGATGTTAAATCTTCGTGCAATAACGTATCTACCCTGGGGGATATCTGATCACTCACCGATACTGGGCACTCTGATGTGAGGCACGCCATCAATAATGTACAGGATCAATATACACCCATTCTGGCTAAACCTCTTACCAGCTATGAGAGTTTCTGGAAATACATGCAAACTAACCTAACCTAGTACTGGTGTGGGACACCTCAAAGGCATTTCTTCGAGGGTCCTTATACTCCAGCATATCCTTTATAAAAAAAAAAAGACCCCAAACGCTTGGAGGCGGAGCTTAAAACCCGGTGTACTACACTGGAACAGCAATATATTAATCACACGACTGACATCAACAGAAACGCATGGCTCCAAGCAGGAAGACAATATTTAGGAACACTTACTTAAGGACAAGGCTGATAGGAAATTATTTTTCATGAAACAAACTGTGTTCAAACTGGGAAATCAGTCAGCTAAACTACTGGCTCAATTAGTATGCCATAATTCACCCTCAACGATTTTAGCAGTTAGAGACCCCGCAGGACAATTACATGATACGCAAGAGGCGATTCGTAGCACCTTTGCACTCTTCTACAAAGATTTATACACATCTAGCATAACAGTAACTGAAGCTGATATAGTTTTGTATTTAGAGGGCATATCCTTACCTAAACTTACTACAACACAACGTACCCAACTAGAACAACCAATTAGCTTAGAAGAAATAACACAAGCAATATTATACCTTAAAAATGGGAAATCCCCTGGCCCAGATGGACTCCCCAAAGAAGTGCATGCTAAATATGTGGAGGTACTAGGCCCTCAACTGTTATCCAGCCTCCAGTTCTCCCTGGAAAGGGGACACTTACCCGACACTTTCATGGAAGCCACTATTATACTATTACTCAAACCAGATAAGTATCCCTTAGAGTGTGGCTCATATAGACCCATAGTATTATTAAATGTAGACTACAAAATACTGACGCAAATTCTGGCCACTTGTTTAAATCAGGTAATTCTATCATTGGTTCATCCAGACCAGACAGGATTCATGCCAAGGAAATCCACCACTGAGAACATCAGGTGGGTCCAGGTAGTTACCAAGGTGGGGTTCTCCTTAAATGAGGATTGGGCCCTAGATTCATTAGACACTGCCAAAGCATTTGATTCAATAGAATGGGCATATCTGACAAACTGCCCGAAAAGGTTTGGGTTTGGCCCACAATTTCTCAAATGGATTACCCTCCTGTACAGCAGCCCGGTCAGTAGGCTGTTAATAAATGGAAAACTTTCTGAAAACTTTCCTCTTTATAGAGGTATGAGACAGGGCTGCCATCTATCACCACTCTTGTTTGCACTGGCAGTTGAGTGAGTAGGGTGAGGAGTAGCAGCAATATAACCGGGGTGACCATGGGAGAAAGAGAAGTCCGTATAAGACTATATGCAGATGATATGATTTTATATTTATCATCACCTGACATTTCCCTTAAAGGTGCAGTGGCTTTAATAAACTAATTCGGGGAATTTTCGGGCCTACAAATCAATTGGGAGAAATCAGTCTACATGCCTCTAGGCAAGACAGGTTGGACCGGTCCCTCTTATATGGAAAGACTAAGGCCCCTTTCACACGGGCGGGTTTTCCGTGCGGGTGCAATGCGTGAGGTGGACGCATTGCACCCGCACTGAATCCGGACCCATTAATTTCTATGGGGCTGTGCACATGAGCGGTGATTTTCACGCATCACTTCTGCGTTGCATGAAAATCGCAGCATGCTCCAGTTTCTGTGTTTTTCACGCAACGCAGGCCCCATAGAAGTGAATGGGGCTGCGGGAAAATCGCAAGCAAGTGCGGATGCGGTGCGATTTTCCCACATGGTTGCTAAGCGACGGTACCCGATATTCATTATTTTCCCTTATAACATGGTTATAAGCGGAAATAATAGCATTCTTAAAGGGCTTCTGTCACCCCCCAAAAGCCTTTTTTTTTTTTTTTGCCTCACTAAAAAGCTTATAGGGCGATTATTCTAAACATATTCTTGTTAACCGTTTTTGTAGGTTAATTTTGCTATAAAACGTTATTTTATAATATGCAAATTACCTTGCTACCAGCAAGTAGGGCGTTTACTTGCTGGTAGCCGCTGCATCCCGCTTGTAAAAAAACGCCCCTCCTGTGGTTGATTGACAGGGCCAGCGAGCGCTCTTCTCCTCCAGCTGGCCCTGTCTCCGTTTAAAATCTCGCGCCTGCGCCATACCGTTCTTCAGTCGGCGCAGGCGCACTGAGAGGAGTACTCTCGCTCGGCCGCTCCTTCCTCCTGCGTCTTCTCTTCCGGGTGCAGCTGTGACGTCATTGGCGCACTGAGGAAGGAGCGGCCGAGCGAGAGTACTCCTCTCAGTGCTCCTGCGCCGACTGAAGAACGGTATGGCGCAGGCGCGAGATTTTAAACGGAGACAGGGCCAGCTGGAGGAGGAGAGCGCTCGCTGGCCCTGTCAATCAACCACAGGAGGGGCGTTTTTTTACAAGCGGGATGCAGCGGCTACCAGCAAGTAAACGCCCTACTTGCTGGTAGCAAGGTAATTTGCATATTATAAAATAACGTTTTATAGCAAAATTAACCTACAAAAACGGTTAACAAGAATATGTTTAGAATAATCGCCCTATAAGCTTTTTAGTGAGGCAAAAAAAAAAAAAAGGCTTTTAGGGGGTGACAGAAGCCCTTTAATAAAGAATGCTTTGTAAAATGAGGATAAAGGGGTTAAAAATAAGAAACTTAAATTACCTTGGCCACTTGATCGCGTAGTTGGCGATCTCTCTTCTCACTTCAAGCTTTAGCTGTATTCTAAAGGACCTGTGATGACGTCACATCACATGGTCCAATCACACGGTCCATCACGCATATTCCCGCAACGCACCCGCATTCAAGTGTAAAAGAGGCCTAAAGGTGGTAGACGCGTTTAAGTATTTAGGGGTAAATATTACTAAAAAATATACTCAGGCCCTGTCACTCAATATTTACCCCTTGAAAGACCATATATGGAACAAGCTCCAAAATTGGAAAACATTACCCATCTCTGTGGCAGGATGTATTAATCTAATTAAAATGATTTATACTTCCTAAGGTGTTATATGCCCTCCAACACTCAGAGGTACTTACTAATACCTAAATCGATATTTAGAGAAATAGACTCCTTAACTAGAGTTTTTATATGGGGACGATCACGTGCTAAACTAAGTCTAGATACATTAAAATTACCAAAAACAGAAGGCGGTATTGCTTTACCAGATTACTATATATATTATTTAGCAGGTCAGCTGAGACTTATTAGAACTTGGTATACTGCGGAGGACCTACCCACTTCAGAGTACTTCTTAAAGAGTTTCCTAAATTGTTATTCAATATGGTCAGTCTTGGAAATGCCTCCTAAATTCCAGAGACCGCTGCTGCCGCTGCATAGGCTGGCGCAAACGATATGGAAAGAAGCTAAATTGTTGACCCAGTTCACAGGGGTTGTCTCAGACATACCCCTATGGGCAAATCAATCGCTGCCACAGACACAAGTAGTCAATGGGGGCTGAAAGATGGCAGGCGCAGAGGTTAAAACTCTTGGAGATATATACGATAAGTATACGGGAGTATTAATGACGTGTCTCAGAAGTATAATATTCCTCGCACTCCCTTCTTTTCATATTTACAACTTAGGTCAGCCATACAGACCATATTCCCAAGCATCAATACCACGATCTCGAAGTACCCACTGATGGGGGTTATTAAAACCCAGGGTCCCAGAGGACTTGTGTTAGCAATTTATTCCCATTTTGTACAAGCAAAGGTCAAGAACAGCCCTCTCAAGGTAATAGATAAATGGAAAAAATGATACCCACACTCACAGAAGAATCCATAACAGATTTATTGGAATCACAGTTACAGGTATCACCAGCAGTTAATAATAAAATACAACTGTATATTATCCACCTAACGTATTTAACACCAACTAGGCTCTACAGAATGGGTGAAGCTTCGTCTAGGATGTGGAGAACTAGAAGCGGACTTCTGGCACATGATATGGAGTTGCAGTCCAATTGACACATTCTGGAGGGAGGTGACTGCCTTTCTCTCCAATTTGTTGCCGGTTCAGATAGACTGCACTCCTGAGATTTGCCTGCCGGTGCCTAATGAACGAAGATAACTGGCATCATTACATGACAATATTCTTGAGAGAGTCATTATTTATGGCATGTAAATGTATTGCCGTTAGATGGTATGACCGCAATACACCGACCCTATCCATGTGGAAATTACAGACAAATAAAATTATACCATACCTAGTGTTGGTGTTTAAACACCGTAACAAACCTCAAAAATTTGAAAAGGTTTGGGGCTTGTAGTGCAGCTCTCCACACACGTTGTACTCGGCCTCGAGACTGCGACAGGCATTGTTGACAGTCCAAAGATCCTTAGATCGGTCCGTTTAGTGGAGTCATGGGAATGTTTTGTACAAACTTCCAAAAAAGATAAGGAATGCTACAGCAGTGCAGTGTATGATTGGAATGCTTACACGAAATTGACTTATTATAACCGTTTGTATTAGGACATGCAACACGATTGTAAGATGTTGGTATTCTTTCTTTCTTTTGTGCCAGTAAGAGTTTAAAAAAAAAAAGATTCTTATGACAGCTGCTTATTTCTTTAAATGCCCTAGAAGATTCCCGAGAGACTACTCGGATGTTGAATTGTATGTATATACGTTGTGTTACGTTGGTGGGATGGCAAGCACGGTTGTATGTATGGTGTTGTGCCTCAAAAAGGAATTATATTCTTCTGGGTAAGGCCCCTTTCATACGAGCGAGTTTTCCACGCGGGTGCAATGCGTGACGTGAACGCATAGCACCCCCACTGAATCCTGACCCATTAATTTCAATAGGTCTGTGTACATGAGCATTTTATTTTTATCATGCATCAGTTCTGCGTTGTTTGAAAAATGCAGCCTGTTCTATATTCTGCGTTTTTCGCACTGCCCTAGCCCCATAGAAGCGAATAAATTAACCCCCCCAGAGTGTTTAGCTTGGAGGGGAGGCATGGGGGCAATGACACCTTAGGTAGTTGTAGGTTAGGGGTTTTGTAAGGTGTTCTCTTTCCCTTCCCTGTCTCTTTTCCCGCCTTTTTTCTATTACAGGTAAAATTACCTCAGGGAGCTGTCTTACCTGCAATCAAGCTGATTCTGGTCTTCTGCGAGTCAAGAGTGCAGCTGATTGGTTGCTGCCCGTTGCTGGGGGAGATTTCCAGCTCCCTGATTTGTTGCTGCTCTGAAATCATGATCTATTATTAGGCCTAGTGGCCAGTGTGAAAATTGCAGGATAATATACCTTGATCTAACAACCAAAACAACAATTGTGTATGTTAACTTGCAAATACACCACATCAGAAAAACACTGAAAACCAGATAGAATGAATTAAAAAAAAATGTGTTTGGCAACAAATCATACAGCTAAACCTACAAAAATTGCCAGTCCGCATAAATGTCATCAAAATTATTTTATTAAACAATAAAGATAATTCGAAAGGTTTAAAAACAACAGCGCAGGCAAGATGGCAACATCACTGCAGGGGACTATATGGGCAATATCGTATATCAGTAAGTTATCCAAATCCCAGAAAAAAGTGCAAATGCAAATACTGGCTATAGTAACATTAAAAAAACAGTGAGGTTACCCATAGTGTATCTCCGTCCAGGACGGAGATGACGTGTGAACTTAACCTTTGACTTCTGACGGCCACCAGAGGGAGATGGCATGGTGGAACAAGCTTCAGCGATCATGAGAAAATGAACGGTATGGCAGATGTAATTTTCTAAAGGGAATCTAAAAAATGAGATTGGAAATCTGATTGGATGCCATGGGCATCTTTTCCACATTTCCTTTGAACTAGTGATTGTAACTACACCCTCCAATTAATGCCCAGTTTATGGTGCAAGTTATTTTTGCACAAAAAGTAGCTACCGGAATGTGCAGTTTCACACCATGTTGGTGTGGCTTAGCAGGGTGTAGCCTTCTGGTATAAATAAATTATAGATTTGCATTTATGGCGCACAGACAGGCAAACCCTCAGTATCCTTTTTTCCCCTAAGGCTGGGTTCACATGAGCGTGTCCGGATTAGGTCTGGATGCGCTGCGGATGCGTTCAGTGAAAACTGTGCGATTTCACAGGCAAAGCCATTCAGTTTTGCCTGCGATTGCGTTCAGTTTTTTCCGCATGGGTGCAATGCATTTTGATGCGCTTTTCACGCGCGTGATAAAAAACTGAAGGTTTACAAACAACATCTCCTAGCAACCATCAGTGAAAAACGCACCCGCACTTGCTTGCGGATGCAATGAGTTTTTAACGCAGCTCCATTCACTTCTATGCGTGAAAAACGCAGAATATAGAACATGCTGTGATTTTAACGCAACGCACAAGTGATGCGTGAAAAAAAAAAAAAACACTCATGTACACAGCCCCATTAAAATGAATGGGTCAGGATTCAGTGCGGGTGCAATGCGTTCACATCACGCATTTCACCCGCGCAGAAAACTCGCCCGTGTGAATGCAGCCTAACACGTACCTGCATGCAATGAAGTGGACACTGGAAGTTGTATCTGCTAAACCCTATACAGAGAGAGCAGGGCTTGTACCAAGCCGAGATATGCTTCAAACATGCAGACAATGCAAAAATAAAGCGACTACACATCAGAACCATTTGAATATGATTTATTTACACAATTTGACAATACAAATCATGAGACCTATTTACAGAATTTTAAAATTTTCCAGGTACAGGTTTGCTAGAAAGGAACACAAAAATTAAAAAATGTCACTATTTTGTCACACGCATTTCTGTTGACATTAAATTATACACAAGTTTACTGCAATAAAGAACATAAAGTGCGTTTTTCTTTTAGATTTACACCCGATGGAGAACATCTGAGCTCAGCGATCGCACCACGAAAAGGTGGTTAGTAAATGTAAAATATATAAAATGTGCTGACAAGATTATTGCTCTAATAATCCTGTATTCTAATTTCCTCATTCAAAATTAACCATAAAAAGACATTAAATCTGTTAAATTTTCCCGGTCAACACCAAGTTAGGTCAAGTACATCGGTATTGCTGAACAATGGATAGTACCCCACCCCCAATTCATACTAACCCAGTGTTTCGGAAAGCTACCAAGAAATACAGAGCACCCCTAGTGTATCCCCCTCAACGGATATCCACAGATATATAGGTGACCACGATGCAGATCACTGTGATTTACTTTAAAGAATTCTGTAAAAAAAATATCAGATTGGATATAACATTATAGATTTTCCTCTCCTGACTAACATAAAGGTTACAAATTAGGCCACACAGACATTAACTAAAATTATCCAGGACTGGAAAAAAAATTGTTTTTCTCCCCCAAAAAAGTACCAGTTTCACCCATAGGTTGTATCTGCTATTGAATCAAATCCCTATTCCAGTCAATGAGACAGAACTGCAACAGAAACGCTCTATAGACAAGATTGTAGGAAAGACAGATTTTTAAATCCAACACAGCCCCTTAAGTTTTCCCATTTAAGCATGTGCGGGATAATTTATTTTTGAGAAATGACAACATATGGTGCTCGTACACACATTATAATCGTGCCCTGTAAGTGAAGAGGTTGTCAATGTGGTTCCCAAGGCATCCTATTCCCTAGCTTACTACTCAGGGAAAAGATGGCATGTGAAGAGATATTTTTCTACATAAAATCAAATGGCCAACAATATGGAAACATCATAAATATCTAATTTAATAGTTACATTGTGTTTTATCAGAAAATAATTATTTTTATCTGCTCAATCTATTACTATAGTCAAAAATATTCCCTTTACGATACATTCATGGCAGAAATCTGTGGGGTTGCTTGTGCAGCAGGTACATGGATTTTATAAGTACGTGTAAGTACTCTGCTAGCCGACCATACACTTCAGATACCCATTGGCTGATGGTTTTGTTTGGCTGACAACCAGGACCCCCTCCCATCAGCTGTTTGAACGTGGCTGCGCTGCACTACCAAGCACAGCCACTATACAATGTACGGCGCTGTGCTTGGTGAGCAAGGAGAAGGTCGCGGTGCTCACAGGAGCACCGGGGCCTTCTCAAACAGCTAGGTGTGAGACCCCACCAATCAGCGATAACTAATACAGACAATAGCTCTTCAGTTAAAAGTGTCGGAAAACCCCTTTAATCTAATATGTATGGATAACGTTGAATTCCCCTTGTGCTATAACTTAATTCTTGTGCCTATGAAAGCTTGCCTGAAGAGAATAGAGAACTTAAATTGCACTTAAAGGGGTAATGCAGCATCATTAATAACCATCTGGGCATGTTTCGGTAAAATAAAGCATGCATGATGCTGGTCTTACTGTCTAGATGAGTATCCATGAAAGTCAGCAGCAATGATTGTAGGCTGAATGAAGATGGTTAAGTAACCCAGCTGACAGATAGCATGTCTATTGCAAGCTGCCAACCAATCAAAATAGGTCCTAGGACATGTACACATGTAGGACATGTACGGTGTGCCATTGTATTAGCAAGTAGCTATAGAATTTGTACCACTTACACACGCTTAGAAATGACTTGCCTGGCAATTACGCATGATCCTTTTGTATTGCTGAATTTGATATGAACAGATAGTTTGCATCTTTGCAGTAGAATATTACCTAGTCTAGCAACATCTACTTCAAATGCTTTTACAGGTAATACCCATAAACTTAGACCACACTGTGGATTTGTCTCACATTTTTCAGTTACTGAGCTGAAAATCTGCAACAAATACACACATAGCAGATTTTTCCGCGGAGGGCATGCTATGGATTTTCTAGTCCGCCATATGACTGTTGTTATATCACAGATTTACCTTGGATTTCACACAATGCAAAAGGATGAAATCTGTGCAAATCGGTGGCGAAATCCACAGGTAGCCTCAAGTCACCCTTTGGCTATGGTCCCACATAGCGGCCATAAAACCGTATGACCATTAAAGGGGTGGTCCGGCCTTGCAGCCGACAACCCCTTGTGTCCTCACCTATCCCCTGAACATGAAATCCCCCCTCAACTATCTACAGTGCCTCTGCTTCTCTGTTTCTGGCCCCGAACTCTCTCCACCAGACCAAAAAGTGTCTTGTTCCTGGGATCGCTTTGTCCAATCCCAGGCCTCTGCGGTCACAGTGGCTTGAAAAGTACATCACTACTGTGATCTAGCATTCAAGCCACTGTGACCGCTAAGGTGCTGGATTGGACACAGTGATCATAGGACCAAGCCGCTTCCTGGTCCTGCGAAGAGCGGTAGTGGGCGGGAATGGGGCAGCAGTGGCCCTGCAGACAGATGAATGGGGATTTTTATGTTTATGAGGAGAGGGAAGAACCCCAGGGGTTATTGCTTCCAATTAATTAACTATCAATTTTTAACAATCCATTTTACTTGAATGTCAGTGGGGTTTTCAGACACATTGTGGCCACTTCGTAAGATCGTACCCTCTCTGCATTCTAATTAAACTGCAGAGTTCTTGTTCACTTTGGGTGAATAAGTCATTTATTTTAATTGGTTTTATAACTAGCAAAAATGAGTTTCCTCGTTGTCTATTTTTTTTTCCAGAAATCTTCTTAGATCTTTCAAAATTTAGAATAAAAACACCAAATAATACTGTGTGATAGAAGTAGGCAATATTTGGGCTCCTTGCAGTAGACGTGCACCAACTGTCAACATGCTTTACCACCTTCAATTAACAGGGGGACCTCCACAGTCTCTGGACAATCGGATCCTGCCGCAGTGTGGGAAGAGAGAAATGGGTCATTGTCCACATCTTGACAAACATTGCATACTAATTACTGTGAAATCTTTTATTAGGGCGACATCAAAAGTGATCTGGGAAATCTAGAATGACAGATTTAGTGAAGTATCTAGTGCACGAGAAATTAAAACGGGATAATTTTATATAGATACAATTTGTTATATAAGATGTCATTTTGTGTTATTATAATAAAATATGAACTTTGTCAAGGTTTAAAATTTTAGTTAGATCCTGTTTAAACAAAACTGAGTAAAAAGTACTTAAAACTGCAGTACACGAGGCTGTAAGAACCAGCTAGCAATTAACATAAACGCCTGTCATCTCCATTTCTTTAAATTGTAGGGGTGATGCCTTCTAGAGTCTATTTTTTCTTTTGTTTAAAAAAACTGGGATTAAAACTATGCAGGAAATTGGACTGCATTGTCTTTTTCACGGTTTCTCAAGATTTCACACTCTGAATGTGGGACTCATCTCCAATTTCAAATGTCGGATTATCCACTTGCGGAAGAACTTCAGTTGCTGTGGCCGAGGTATCATTGTTTACAAGCTCTACGTTCTCGTCTAGAAAATAGAAGAGATTAGGATTAGCATCACCAGGAGACAAATTCATTTACCAAAAAAATGACATGCCATCGTTTTCAGTACTATATGAATATGGTAGCATTATTATTATCTTCATGGTTTACAGGGCTTGCAGTATTTCAATTTGGTTGCAGTAGTGGAAGACTGAGAATAAATAACACAGTGAGGGGAATGTCTTAAAGGGGTATTTTCTAAAGTAAATATTCATGGAAAACTATTTTTTTGAATTTTGTCTTTCATTTTGGCAGTAATATACCTGAAAATTAAATAGAAAATATTGCCCTTCTATAGCAGTCAGCATAGAGAGAAATCCCTCATATAGATAGGTAACCCATTGTTAGTTTACTGCTGATGTGAGAGAAATATGTTATCTGCTAGTATAATAGTAGATTCAGAAATTGGGATGACAGTGACAGCTCTGTTGTACTCTTGATAGGCCTAGATACAAATGCCCACAGAAGAGCACTGCACTTATCAGTGTAATGTGTGATGCTATAATTCAGTCACCCATCCCCTTCCCTCTCTGGTCAGAGTGATGGTCTGACTGAGAAAGTCAAGCGCGACTGTCTGCTGTGCTTAAAGTCCAAACATAGGAGGAAGTTAAAGAACCAGGACAGGAAGTAGAATACATGGAGTGATTAAAAAAAAAAAAAAAAAAATTATATCCAGAAAATCATCCACCTATTTTCTTTTTTTTGGAAGCAAAATTTTTTTCCCCACATATATGCTGTTAATATGATGTTTTTAACTCTTCTTACATGTAACAACCAACCGGAGCTCATTTTCTAATGTCTTACATATCACATAGTAATATGCTAATGTACACAGGGTGGTATAGGTGCAGAACTGAATTTAAGGCCTAAGGATTGGAGCAATTTTTGAGGACTAGCATTTACGCTAGTTCTTGATAACTGGCCCATGTAAATGTGCTGCCGATTACCTGACAAACCAAGCGTCACTCGCCTGGAAATCGCATCTTTTATGCAGCACATAACATTTTTGTTTGGCGCCAGTGAATCACCCTGTATAAAACAAAAGTGGAATGTGTAGAGATCCAGAGGCCACTGCTAATTATAGAGATTTGCAAATGCACTATGTTAGTCAAGAATGTTATGTCCTGGCTGAACTAGAGGGGTGGACTCTACCCCCTTGGTTTGTTTTTTTGTGGGTGGATAAAGCAGTGTGAGCAGCCTGCAGGAGACGGAGTCCTGCGAGCATCTACAGTCAGATTTGGGGGCCCAGAGAGGAACTCCAGAGAAGTTACCAGGCTGAGTGAAGAAAAAGATTATTTAGAAGGTTGGGCAGCCAAACCGGAAGATGCAAGGAAACAGACTGTGGAGGTAATGTTAGTGGCCACTGGACTCAGCAGTCCTTGGTTGAATTTGAAGGGTTTCAGGTTCCCTGCCATACCAGAGGGACAGATTACGAATGGGTCTTCAGATCTATACACCGCAGTGGGCAATGTAGAAAAGCTTTGTAGGCATTGAACTTCTACCATATGGATTTGCATACGTTTGAAGTGCTGCTTTGCATTTTGCTTTGTTAGAGCGTAGCATTGCCTGATATATGAGAAAGTGAATCTTGATAAAGCTGCCTGGAAACCACCCTCCTGATTTAGCCTGGAATTTATTAAGACTGCCTAAAAACTGTGCCTACATTGAAATGTGAATGTATGTGGAAAACCTCTGGTTCGTTAGTAAAACCTTGGGTGTTGAACTGCACTGGCCTCTCTCTATTTCATTCACTGAGGGTTCCTGCCTTGGACCTCACAAACATTCAATATGAAGGGCACCTAACTTTCCACCAATTAAGAGACCCTGACCACAGTGTGCCCTGGGAAACACAGGTGCACCCCTCCTCACTGCACGGCCAAGGGGAGCTCTGGAGCAGGACCACTGCCACCGTGAGTTGACCCACCATCTGCCACTACTGTCCTCCTCTCCACCACGTGCCTTCCCCAACTGGACGTGTTGCAGTTAAGAGAAAGAATAGCAAGGAGGAGGTTTTTTTTAAACAATTTTTTATCTTAGTCAGGTGGACAGTAAAAGGAAGTCAAGCACTGCAACCTAAAAAATGCAGCAAAACCAAAATAAAACACAGCATTTCATTACTTTCCATCTCTGTGCAAACGTTTGTGGTTTTTGAACAGATAAAGGTTTACATTTATAGAAGGATACTTACACAAGTTTTCTGGTTCTTCTGAAACCTCTTCAATGCCTCGCACAGAGGCATATCCAGAAGATGCAATGTCACTATGGTTCTCTTCCTCTACCTGCATTGTGGTGTGCTGAAGCTCACTAGATACAGAAGATATTGCAATAGTGGTATCTGTTTCTTCTTCATCAGCCTTCAAATGAGGAGTTGAAAAACTGATTATTATAAGCAGGCCATTGTTATTTTCTGCAACTTTTTATGTATCAGGGTATAAGTCATTTCTGTATAATCTTTAACGAGAGTCGATCAGCTAGTTTTTGCCATGTGAACCTAAGCTAGCCACTGGTATGGCTTTCAGAAACATTTAAAACAGTACCCCTTGTTTGGCAATCTGTTGGGTGTTGTGGAGTAAATTATCCTTGCTCAAATATGCCAACAAGCAGTTGAGTGTACCTAGGGTGGGCCAGAGCCTCAGGGGCACCAAAGTGCTGTGCCTCTGCAAAGTTAGCCACTCTTTTCTGCTTGTGATCAAGTGGGCCCTGTCTTCTGAATCCTGCTTTTGTTTGGCCTCATAATCTTGCCCAAGGACCGTGCACCAGAATTCTGTTACAAGCGTAGTATAGATTATTGTTTAAGATCCAGAAAACGATGCTGTATTGGAAATGCCCCAAAATTCTCTCCTGAATGGCAACCCAATATACCCCATTATGGTGTTTGTCCCTGTTATGTTCCATAACCGGCACTGTTCTGCTCCCATAATGGAGCACAACCACAGAAATCATTAGCTCCAATGTGAACACACCCTAAGGTCGCTTTCAAATGGTTCAAAATCGGTAATTTTTAACTGGTCAAAACACGGAAGATCTGCAAATCTGTTTGTTATTCTTTTTCTTGGTTTATGTGCTGCTCTTGAGTTTGGCTTATAATTATATTACTGATGCAAAATTTTGACCAAAAGTATGCACCAAAAAAATACACCTACAATTTCAATGCAATGTGGCTAGTCTATGAGGCCGGCCAGCGCGCGCCACATGAGCACACCAAACTAAGGAGGCAATATAAAATGGCCTCAGCGAACCCCTCGTGCAGAGAACTACTCTCCTGGGCGGCTGGCAGGCTCCCTTTTCTCCATAAATCCCTCCCATCTACTCCTATCTACAAAGGCGGCAGAGGTAAGATATACAATATTATTACTCATTAAGAATGAAGATTAAGGTATATGAGAATAAGCAGTGTAATGTGTGATAAACGCATTTTTCCCAGTACAAGGAAATAACCAGATTGTTTTTGTTTTTGTTTTTGCTTTTGTTTTTATTTATAATTTTTCTGTCTGATCTTTATATCCACCACAATTATTGACCTTAACTGAGAACCATATATAGCCCAGCCATTGTTTATCTACAGAAAGAGATGATTTATCGAATTGTGATTGATGGCTGTACGTTTATAACATTATGTTCTCATATGTATTTTTGCAATGACACATCATATCTAGATGTTTGTAAACCACTTTACTTATATTTTCTGTGAGTTATGCACTTTACTTATATGACTTCACATTGTATCACTTTCAGTGCCTGACGAAGGCCAAATAGGCCGAAAACGTTTGCACATATGTATTAGCCGCACGTCTACAAATAAAATCCTACGTGATTTGCAACTGGGCTGTGATTTGCATTTTTCCTAGTCTATGAGGAAAATACATTTGTAAAATTTTGTCGGTGTAACTTACTGCAATTCCTAGTGATTTCAGAATGTCGCACTTGCACATAGGACATGTTCGGTGTTCCAGCAGCCAGGGATCAATGCAATTCTTGTGGAAGAAATGGCTGATAAAAATAATACAAAAGACTTTAACATTGGAATACACTTTTTTGGAAACCTATATATAGTTAGTTAATACTTGTCCTTTAATTTCAACTTCACAGTAAATAAAACCGCATTTTAATGAAACCATGCTTTCTACTACTATAGAATCCATTACCCATTATGAAACCCTAAGCTGGTTCAAAAATTAAGTTCTTTGTGTTTGGCCCCAAAATGATTTTGGTGTATAAAGCCTAATAGCAGTACACAATGTAACAAAAACCCCATCAAACTGTGATACAAAGTTGGTGGTCCACAGATCAGCGACTTGGTACTAATATTTAAGATGTAAATGCTGGAACATGGTGTAGGCAGAGTTTTCTTTTTAAATCTAAAATGGTACTTGTGGCCTTCATTTTCCTGAGATATTTTTTTTAGCCATCACAAGTTTGAAGAAAAAAAAATAAAATAACTGTTCCTATATAAATGCAGTAAAAGTTAAAGGAACATAGGGGAAATGTATCATTCCAGCTATGCCAGTTTTTCGGCATCAAAAAGTTGTAAATATTGTGTTTTCAACTTTTCAAATGCTATTGCGCTTACATTTAGATGCACAAAAACACAATAGAAGATTAAACTGTAAAGGCTGTATTAGACTGGCAGATAGTCTGCCAGATCATCGCTGCGATGATCTGGCAGTGTAATACTGCCGCCCATTACCCAATGAACGAGCAAATGCTAATTCATCAGACAATCCAGGTTTTTAAGCTGGTTTAAAAATCATTGTTTGCCAGCGGCAGATCATGCTGTTTAATCACAATCTGCTGCCGCAAACAACTAGTCAGTATGGGGACAAACAATGGCATTAGCAATGGCTCCTCCTTATACTGTGGAAGAGATTATTGCATATAATAGCAGTGGTCTCCTCCACTAACAAGCAGGCAATTGCCGGGCAGGAGCGCTTTCCTCTTGACAATCACCTGTTGTATCGCTGTATGTAATACCTTAAACCCTTACATACAGGGCGAACTCTCCTTGGGTCTCATTGTTTCATGGCACACCACAGTATTATCCAAAATAATGTAATTACTGTTCCCTGCCTGCAGATGGCACTGTTCCCTGCCTCTTATGGAAATGTGCATCTGTAGCCAGATACTTGGAGGGATTTATTTTTCAGTTCTTTTTGATCAAAGTTTTATTCAACTTTCCATAGAGCAGGGGCTACAAGATGGATCTTGCCTGTATCACCGATCACATGATCGAAGACCATTATGTAGCAATGACTCCATGGAACTTAATGAGGAATTACCCCAGAATAAAATAAATAAATAAAGCAGTTGTTTTTTTAGATTCTTGGGTCACGACAACTTGTGAGTTACATCGCATCCCCAATTCAGTCACATCACTGATGAAAGCACCTTGCTCTTATACGTAAAACACAAAAAAATTGATTTTTTTTATAATTGCAACAAAAAATTAAATATCAGGGGAACGTATACTTTTGGCTACTTTTTTGGTCTATAGAACCAGTCAGGCGGCTGCTTTCATTTACCAAGGTAACATTTGAGATTGAGGCTTGAATTGGTTTTCAGATTGTTTTGAACAACTGCTTAATTTTTCCTTGGCATTCATTTTGGCAAATCTCCCTATCTGTGTCCTCACATTACAAATGGCCCACGTTTACTTATTCAGCAGTTTCCATCTGAACTTGCATGGTATTATTTTTTCCTACATCAAAAACTAGAGGTCACTTAAAATATGTATTACATAACTAAAGACCTCTATACACAGGCTGATCATTACTAGGATAGATCATCCCTTGCGCAGTTTGCGTTATATCAGCATCGCATCCCCTGTTTACATGGACAGATGTGATGCCAACTGCAAACATTTTATGTCCACGTAAAGCATCAGCCAACAATCCAGCGTTTGCCCATTTTTTGGCTGCCCTGTTTACATCAGGCAACAATTGGGCCTGTCCTAAGGTTTAGCAATCAATATCTGACCGCTGGGGATCCAATGCCTCACACCCCTGACGATCAGCTGGGGTGTGAGGCTGGGTATTGGTTACTGCAGTGCTGCTCCCATTAATTTCCAGCTCTGTCCACTACACACAATGGATAAAGCTGTAGTTCTGGTGCTGGAGCTACTGCAGAACAGCTGGTTGGCAGGGCAGCGAGGGATCGGATCCCCAGCAATCAGATATTGATTGCCCATCCTGAGAATAGGTCATCGAAAAATGGGCTGGAAAACCCCTTTAAGTTTTCCAATTTGAGTGTAATTCTGTAAATGCCTTTACTGCTGGTGGATATACTTACTTGCATGTGAGGATGCGCACAACATCATTTGCTTTGTATGCGTCAATACAAACAGCACAGCTATCACCATCTGGACCAAGCACCTGAGGATAAGAAAGCAAGAATTATTAGATTATACAATAACTCTGCACTGGAAATGAGTGAATTGACTACCAATTCAGAATTTTCCCAAAAGCCCAACATTTTTACAATAATGTATAACAGAATATTGATGTAAAGCAGGGGTGCACAACCTTTTCTGGTTGGGGGCCACATTGTCAGCCTGAACCAATTCCAAGGGCCGTAAATAAAAGTTAAAGGGGTATTACCAACTGAAATACTGTATTTTTGGCATATTGAACATACAGTATACACTATAAATGTCTAGTTACACTTCTAGGACTCCCATCTAATAGGAGAATACATGTAAGAAGCCATAAGACATAGACCTACATGTCTTTTACCAGATGTTTGGGGGCCGCACAGAATGGTATCGAGGGCCGCATGTGGCCCCCGGGCTACAGGTTGTGCACCCCTGATGTAAAGGATAACTGATATTTAAGCCAGCTTTTAGCTGGTTCAGCTTCTGGCATACATGCATGTGTAATGTGATCCTTCTGTGGAGCTGATCTATCCTGGAAGGGTTTAAAGGCTCTTTTAGACGAATAGATAATCTTTCAGGTTATTGACGACACGAGTGACGTACCAACACAGCGCCAATGATGACGACAAGCAGTCACATGCAGGGAGTATTATGTATAAATTATTTCATATTCAATCATAGGCCTCATGCACACGACCGTTGTTTGTTTCCGTGTCCGTACAGATGACGGCCCGTTTTTTGGGGCGGATCCGTTTTTTTTTTTGCAGGATTATTGTAATAATGCCTATCCTTGTCCGCAAACGTGAAAAAAATAGGACATGCTCTATTTTTTTGACGAAAAGTAAACAGGGACCACGAATGCGGAACAAAAACGGTTCACCATCCGCATTTTTTGACGGACCCATTGAAATGAATGGGGAAGCATCCTATCTGTGAAAAAAAACGGAACGGACGCGGAAACAAACAACGATCGTGTGCATGAGGCCATATACTTGCTTAAATCATGATCATTGACTGTTCAGACAGGTCTAGTCATCATGACTACAGTCACACGATGCACATTTACATTACCACAATTCATTAACAACAAACCATAATTTACTCATTGGCATCAATAATTTTCCAAGCGTTGAGCGCTTGTTTTAGTAAAATCACTACTCACAAAGTCACTACATACATTGACATCAGACGATTATCAGATTATCGTCCACCATCAATCTCTAGCTAGAGGCGGATTGCCCATAAAACCCTACAGGAAAATTTCACGGTGGGCCGCCCAAGTCCTCCTCTCTGCCACTGACTGGGTACATAATGAGCTGTCAACAGTAATTAATGCTGTGAGAATCAGATACCCATGTACCCAGCCAGCAACCACACATACCCTCCTAAATTCAACTGCTGTTGCCCGCTCCTCACCTCCTAAGCCCCCTGCTCCATAGACAACTGGAGGAGGAGGACAGAAGATGGCATCTACAGATGGCTAGCTTTTGGGGCAGTATATTGTGCTACACTGTGTTCTTTGGTTCTGCTGGGATGGTATTTTGCACTATGGTATTGTTGACCCCGCCTACTTGTGTTGCCCCACCTTCTGTTAATTTGGACCTGCTTACAAAATGAGGCCACTTTGTTTTTTTGTTAGGGCCACTTTAATTTCCCAGTCTGCCCCTGTCTCCAGGATTCTAATCGTAACGATTATCTACTTGTCTAAATGAGTTTTGAGACATTTTTTAAAGCGAAGAGCAATAAGTTGTTTCGGGGGTCCAGATAAACAGCGGATAACATAAAAACTAGATATTTCTAACTGATAAGACATATTACAAAGTTTCTTATGGTCTCTTGTACTATTGATTTATGCAAAGTTGTGTGAAAAGTACTCACTGCAAGAAGCCTGTGTGTAGCCTCAGCCTAAGGCTCCATTCACACGACCGTATGTTTTCCGCAAAAAAATGGATTGCATTCCGTTTTTTTGCTGATCCATAGACTTCAATAGGGCCATGTCCTGATTTTCACTGACAAGTATAGGACATGTTTCATTTTTTTTGCTGAGCTGTGCAATGGAAGAAAAGTGAATGGGACAGCATCTAATCCGCAAAAAAACGGATCAGTTTTTTTGCGGACAACATACGGTCGTGTGAATGGAGCCTAAGACAGTTGGGATATAAATGTGTCTTGGTTTTGTTATTTTCAGCTTTTATAGCATGTTGCCTTTTTTTGAAGCAGAATCCCAGAAAATATTTGCTTTTTCATATACAAATATAAACTTTGCATTACCAATTAGAAAAATGAATTAGCTGGCTCTACTTGTGTGTCAGCATCTTCTTGATTGCACACCCTCATGGGTTATGTATCTTCCGTCACACGTATCAGTGTGCAATTACTTGCTCTTATTTATTCTCCAGGGCTCAACAGCTTACAAAACACATGAAACTGTTATGCACCGCATCTCACCTAGCGCTCGGGTTGCCATATGGCACCATGTGCCGTGACACTAGTGTCTTATTTGTGCCTTTCCGTAGGAATACTTTTAGCTGAGGGAATTATTACGGCGCACAAAAAACAAAAAGACAAAAAATCGTAAATTCAGCTATTATGTTATGTCCTATTCTGCGCCATGGTTTCTTTAATAGAATGCCGTGCGGGCAGGTCAGATCTTTCCTTTTATCAGCATCTATTGAATGGTGAGGCATTAGCGCAGCAAATGGAAATTGAGGCTTTATCTGAAATCTTAATGGGTGAAGTTTTGCAGGCAGCAAGAAACTAGTTGAGCAAGTCTTGAATAACAAGTGGCCCCTATGTGAATAGAGGAGAAATAAATCTCTAGAGGGATCGTTTGCTGAGGTCATAGAGAAGGAAAGCTGATAACTGTAGAGCCAGTTTTCCTGCGGTGACTCATGACTCTTTTCCCTCTAGAAAAGCTTTGCTGTTGTTTACATGCAAGACACTGTACATTCATTTACTGTCTTTCAGTACCCAAATCTCACTGAAAAGTATATATTTTTTTTATATTTCTTGCACTAGGAGATGGGCAATAAAGGATATCCATTTCTTACTATCGTCTAATAAATTTCACTTTGCATCTCGCCACCATAAGGCAGATGTGAAGCAAAAAGGCAAGCCTTGGTAGCAAGACCCCTTGCACACCTTCATGAATCCACTCTAATCTTTTTATATTAAGAGGAGGATCACATCTTGGCACATGGAAGGGAAGCTCCAAAGAAATATTGAGAAATACAGTATTTCTATCTACTGTAATCCAATCCTCCATTTCATTTTAAGAGACACAAAAGAGGACAAATATTCCAAATGTGATATACAAGGGAAATTGAGAAGACTGCAACTCAATATTTAGATAATACTTTCATCTAAATCAATTCTGATAATCGGCATTACTAGGTTACCCAAAAATATCAGCCATGTCTGTATACACCATGTTATCAGGTCAATAGTAGGTACAGAACTAGCGAAAATTGTCATCAAGGGACAGGATAATCCATACTAGAGAAATGGAAAACCAATCCCACATTTAGACAATGTTAAGATGACCAGAGGCTCATATGGGAAATATAAAAAATAAAAATAAATCCTCCCCAGGACAACTTGAGGATGTACACCACCTCAGCCACAGGGTAATCCTGGGATTATCATCCTGTGAGAATTTAAAGAAAACCCCCTACTCATTATGGGATTTGAAAATCATTATACATTACCAAATAGCACTAATAATATGGCTTGAAAGCTTACAAGGAAGATGTATAAATGTCATTTTTCACTTGCGGTAAGTCACATGGTGAACCATAGTTTTTTTAAATCTCTCTAGATCGGGAAGAGCTTAGCTGCCACGTGCCTACATACACCTGTAAAGTGTCCATTATGTAAATGAAGGAAAGTAAGGTCTGACGAATGCTGTAAAGGTTCACTGAAGGCAATGGTCACTAGTTGCTATCAGGTAGAAACCATATTGTAACAGCAAGTATACGAACACAAAGTTTTTACACTGTTCAAGTAGAAAAGACATATAAGCTGAAAGTCCTATTAGTTGCCAAGAACAACAGACAACTACCACGGTTAGGTAAGCTGTAGATGATTGCATGAGTAATCCAGTTTTTGCAGATTCATCATCAGTCTGTACTATGATCAGTATGGAGAGTTCTCACTTTGTGTTACAGCAGTATGACTGGAAGCAATCTGTTTATGCAGAAATATTAACAGCAGTTTTCTAAAGAAAATGCCAATTTATATATTATCCAACATTTATAATAGACATCAGGTATTCTGTTGTCCATTATATAGTTTGCTTTGTTGATGCATTACACGATAAACCAGTGGAGCTGCCAGTATGACTATATTTTGAAGTGTTATTAAGGAGGTTACAAAATGACATATGATTGGCAGAATCCAAGAGGTTAGGGTACTTTTACACTAGCGTTTTGGATTCCGTTTGTGAGATCCGTTTCAGGGCTCTCACAAACGGTCCAAAACGGATCAGTTAAGCCCCAATGCATTCTGAATAGATAAGGATCCGTTCAGAATGCATCAGTTCGGCTCCGTTCCGCCTCTATTCCGTTTTGGAGGCAGACCCCAAAACGCAGCATGCAGCATTTTGGTGTCCGTCTGAAGAGGCGGAGCCTAACGGATCCGGTTTTTTTTTTACAATGTAAGTCAATAGGGGCGGATCCGTTTTCAATGACACAATATGGTGCATTTGAAAACGGATCCGTCCCCCATTGACTTTCAATGTAATTCAAAACTGATCCGTTTTGGACGTTGTCATTTTTCTTTTAACTAATGCAAACGGATCCGTTCTGAACAGATACAAACGTTTGCATTATAGGTGCGGATCCGTCTGTGCAAATAAACAGACGGATCCGCACCAACGCAAGTGTGAAAGTACCCTTACATGTGTCATACTGTGTTGAGCCATTTTGGATTGTTTATGGTGCTCATCGTAGACTGGTGAGGACCCTGGTCACATGTGGAGATGTAGTGCCACACGAGCTCTGTGCTATTGTGAAGCCAGAGTATGTAGTGATCTGTTTTGATGTGCCCTGTGGTGTGTGTGTGTTGAGAAGTACTATTCACACAACTGTCAGGTTCTCTGTATCACATGGTACTCACTCTGCAGCTCAGAACTGAATGAGATCTGTGGAGAGGAGATGGACCCTGAAAGCATTTGTTGCTGTAGTGGCATAGACTCCGAGAATCCTGCTGACTGGTCGCAGACTGCTTTGGGTACCTTGATCCATACCTGGGTCAAGAGTCTGCTGTTTAGTGACCGGAGAAGACAACCCTGTGTATAGTACAAGTGGTTTCAGACCACTTCCAGTTTGTTCCTGTACAAAGTTAGGGTGGAAGCCATGACACCTTGCCTGTATGGCCAGAGAGGGAAACAGTGCCAAGCTTCTGAAGATCCTGTGTGAACTTGTACCATAAGAATATCAGATACTGTAACCACCAAGCTGTGTGCTCACTGGAAACTAACTGCCAAGCTGTGTGCTTGTTACAAACTGTAACCACCAACATGTGGAAGTTACTCCTCCCTCCACGTGTCTAAAGCCATCTTTAGACAGGTAGAGGGAGGAGTAACTCCCATGTGTATATAAAAGATATGCCCCGAAAGGTGGGACATACTCCCCTGACAAAGCGAAGCTGAAACCCAGGTCGGGCGCTAGATGGGAGAACGATCTAAGTACTTGATATGCCTGTGTCTTTTATGATCTTGTGAGTACAATAAATGCGGATTTTAGAATATCTACTGCAGTGCTTCACTATCCCTTGCTCCTCTGTCTAACCTTTTACAGGAGAGAAGAGCAGAAGCGTGATTTGAAGCACTGTTTGAGCAGTGATTGGTTGCACTGTGGAGTGTCGACATCCCTTGGAGTGGTTGGACTTGCATCTGTTGGGAGCTGCATTGTCTGTTTTTACTTTACCTTGGAAATTGAAACTTTGTGTGAACAGGACCCACCACAACCGAAACCTGCAGTGCTCATAGTAGGATTGGTTGAACTTGATGGACTTATGTCTTTTTTCAACCATATTAACTATGTAGGATTGACAATTTGGAATTTGCTGTTTTATTGGATAGTGCTTCATACCCACATAACCCTATTTACCGTAATGGGACGCGGCAGGGATTTGGACACTCCCCGACATATTAGTTGGGATTTGGCAAGACAAAAATTGCTACACGCAACGGTATTTGGCTGGCCGAATGCCAGCATATATTCCAGGGCGCGTCTGGAACTCAGCCACATCCAATTATAGTTAATGAGGTCTGGGGGGTATACAGCACTATCCAGCTATGCCGGATCCAGAGAACTCCAGAAGGCTGTTCTCTGCCAGAGCAGCCTGCCAGATTTCTTTGACACGTGCAAAACTAGCCAAATCGCTAACTGCCAAGCTCAGTAGTACTTTTTGTAACCACTATGCCTTGCGCCTCAAAGTTCTGTTGAACTGTGCTATGTACACATCCGTTACTGCACCACCTTTGAGTTGGGTACTGTGTCAGGCTCAAGAGATACACACTAAAAACTGACCCTCTTTCAAGCAACCTAAATTCACGCCAGCAGATGTAACATGATCTCTATGAGTAAAATCCAAAGGTTGGTTTTTGTGCCGAATTCAAAGTTTTCAAGATATGGAAATCTCTAAAGGCAACCCAAACATGCCGGAAAAAAAAAGCTGGGCGCTACCCGAAACCAGACAGCCCCATTTACTATATTGAGGACCGGTGGAGATCTGGCCACAACCCAGCAAATATGTCGAGAATTGGCCAGATTTAGTCCAGCCGATTCTGGGCATATTTGCAGGATTGCAGCTAGATCTCCACCGGTCCCCATTATAATGAATAGGACCAGACGGCAATGCAGTAGCTTCCTGCAAAGCCAAAATGCAGAGTTCACTGCTGGAACAGCCGGCCAGATCTCAAAGCGCTAGTGTGAAACTAGCCTTAATAAATACTTGCCCTTCTGTTGCTCCGCCAATTCTATGATCCAGGCTGGGATCATGTGACCTCCCAACTGGCTAGGTGCTCTCCTTCTGACGTTGGGACCGGATGTGCTCCACTTTCTTCCTGTTCTGCTACATAATGTAGACCTAGCTAAACAGGAAGAAAGAGGAGCACATCCGGTCCCAACGTCAGAAGAAGAGCCTGCGGCCAGTTGGGCTAGATCGCAGAATCCGTGGTGTAATGGAAAGGCAAGTACTGCTCAAAGTGTCTTCTGTCCACAGGTTAGCTGAAACAGACTTTTAGGTACAGGCCTGGAGAACCCTTTTATGTCATACATCACTGTGGCATGTGTTGGTGTAATGTCCGAAATGAAGCAATGAGAAAATATGTTACAGGTTTAGACCCCTTTACATTGCTCAGCAGACAATTGTCATGAAGGAAGCGGACCTTCCTGGCAAGCAGCTGCTCGTCAGTGAAGAAGACCTTTGCATTCACATGTAGCGATCTCCTCCACAGTTTAGCGAGAAGTGATCGCTGACGCCATAGCCAGTCCGCATACAGAATCATTATTTCCCGGCAGCAGAGTGCTATTTAGACACAGTGATCTGATGCTGGGAAACAGTGATTCAGGTGACCGCACAAGTGATCCAATTACCCGATGAATGAGCGCTTCACTTGTTCATTAGGTAATCGGTGGCACCTTTACAGCGGTAGTTAAATCGCTAATGAGCTTTCCTACAAATGCTTGTTAGGGATTATCTGCCTGATGCATGGGTCTCAAAATGCCCACAGCGGACACGTTTTATATAGATCTTCATATATAGGTCATGTACCCAGAGCCATGTGAAGCAGGCACAGAGAGCTTATCTCAGAAACAGAACAGCCAACAGAAGTAAATCACAAAGCTTTAGTAACAGATAGCAGTGATCCAGTCAAAATTAATTAAATATGCATGGATTACGTGTATTTGAACTGTGATATGGGAAGAATAATGGGTTTTTACCATGGCATGATCTAAGGTCTACCATCCTTCCAACCAATATTACCTTATCTCCTTGCTTGATGGTACGAAGCTGCAGTCGGCTAATTGCTTTCTTTGCTTCGTCTTTTAACTTTTTCTGTAAGAAACAAGCAAAGCAGTTAAAAAGGAGCTAAAACATTGTATGCTGAAGACAGTCTGTACGTACAAGATTGCTTTACACCCTTCTAAGAAGTCCCGACATTTTCAAGGCAATACACATCAAAACACTATCCCTAGCTACAAAAACCGCTGTAGACTACTGTTTGGCTTCCTTGTGGTGAGCTGAGAGGTGAAAAGTTAGGCCTTATTCACAAGACAGTGAAAAATGGGCATGTGACTGCCATTTTTTAACAGCCATTTTAGGAACCATTATCTATAGGGCTATTTACATGACACATGGCGGTTTCTTTTTTTTTTTTTAAATGCCCATTGAATAATGGACATCCAAAAATAGGAGAGGTCCCATTTTTGACCACTATACAGACCCCATTGAAATCAACGGGCCCATTTTTAACAGCCATTTAGACAGAAGTGCAACCCTCTAATGCCCGTTAAAACTGGTATGCTATGAAAAAAATCTAAAATGCTCCCCGCACCACAAACACGCATGGGAACACTTGCTCCGTACTGGAGACAGCTGCACATGACACTGAGTGTGATCGTGTGACATTGCTACGCTGGAAGCATCAGGTCCTGCTGCCTCCAGTGTAGAGCAAGAGAAAGTGTTCCTCCTCTTCGCTGTGGGGAGTTTTTTGTATTTATTTTTTCGGTCAGCACTACTAGAGATGGTGAGCTGTTCTTTATACTGGGGGCGTTATTTGTAGGGGGCCATTATTTATACTATAGGCACATATATATTCTGAAGGCACTGTGTGGTATGGTCTAAAATACAGATGGCCAGAAAATGAATGCAAAATGGCCATGAAAAACTGGCAGTTTATCTGTTTTTCGTATGAATGAGGCCTTAAACAGATTGAAAATAAGTTACAGTTAAAAAAAAATCCACAGTATAAAATATTTTATTCCATCATGTCTTCAGCATGATGTCCATTGACTGTTGCTCAGATTGCCTTCCATAGGTCATAAACACACCTACGAAATGAGGCTCAGTCTGTCTGTACAACTTTCTTGACATAGGGAGCACATCATACCAGAAAGTGGAGTCACTGGCTACGGCATATGCCGGACACCAGTGGCAATATACCCATTGGCTATAATGGGGGTCATTAAGTTACCGGTACAGTATGGATTCCAGCATCCAGCAGTATTTTTGTCCTTTTTTGCCTGCTGGAAAACTTTGCAGCAGATATTAAACCTAGCCTCACAAGTGAATAGAAAATGTAACTTTATTAAACTTATCCAACTCACAGGGGGCCAGAGATCAGTGACATGGAGTTAATTAGCACACTTTAGTACTGATTAGTTGTCCCTCTTCCCACCCATGACAGTGGGGAATGTCTGGTTACTATACCCATCCAGCAGTTGCAAAAAAGAAATTGTTACCATCGGTTCTATAAGGTCTATGGACCAATAAGGTCTACTGCAAAGGGTTAATTATTATTGATCGTTAATTCAGTTAATCAATGTCAACTTATGCTGCAGATCTCAACCAAAAATGTCATCCTTTAAAATGCATAGGTGAAATCTGTGCAAATCAACAGCAAAATTCACTTGCAACGTATGCAGATTTTAAATTTGTAGCAGTGCTCCATGGTATGGATACTTATTGGCAATGCTTAATGGGAAAAAAATTCAAAGAGGTGCCTCCCAGGGAAAGAGAACCATCTCGCTAGCGCCACCTTCTGGAAGTGGCTCCCTAGGAGTCAAAGTCTGACTTTTTTTTAACAAGCCTTGGAACATGACGAGGGAAAATAGCCAAGTCAAATGTCCATCTGTAGACTCTACCAACGAGGAGCAAGCTCCCTGAAACAGCTGTCTACAGAAGGATATTTGGTTTGGCTATTTTCCCTTGTCATGGTCTAAGGTTAAAAAGTCAGACTTTCCCTGGGAGATCTCTCTTTGCAAAAACATTTTCCATGGAGAATTGCCAATACGTCTCCATACCATGGAACACTGCTAAAAAAGTTTCCATACTAGTTCTTTTTTACGAGAGCCAACACACTGCCTATGCCCCATGTGAACAAACTCTTACACAGAAGTCCTAATTGGTATTTAGACAAAATACGGTAAATTACTAGCCTCAAACGAGCTTGACCTACCATCAAGTGGGCATTAAATAAACACTGAAAGCTTCCAAGTTATGTTCCTGTTTTTAGAGATTTTTTTTGTCATCTGCCACAGTGCCCTCATAATTCTGGAAGAGAATAGTCCTTCTGTTCCCTATGGTTTGGCAGAAGGCTTCTACCTGATCATTACCATAGGAAAAACAGCTGCATCCTATGTGTCTGCCTTCCCCGGATCACACACACAGCCCCTGTGGACATCTTTGTTATAAAGTATACACACTAACTTAAGATTTCTCAGTCTGGTGTGACCAGCATGCTAGGACTTTGGTTCTCTATGTCGCCTGTCCTGTTGCAGAGAGCCAGAAGGTAATGTCGACCTCTATTCCCTTCATTACTTTTTCACATGAAGGAGGATCCCAAAAAGCACCATCGAAAGCACTCAGTTTTACAGACAATCCAAGTACAACAATGCATACTTATAATTTCTCCCCAGGTATTGCAGAGATCATTCATACTATTCGCTTCAGCAGCAGAAAACCCAAATATGCAAAGAACGGTAGAAGCGGGTATATGGGTATGCTCGTTCAGGTGAGCATTATCACTTGTTGACACAAGAAAATCATGAGGGCTAAGTAAAGGTAATGTGATGAAGTGATAGAGATCTTTTTCCCCAAGGTCTTCTGCCTCCTCATCCATGGCAACACGAATATTTGGGTTAGTCCGTATAGCCATCAGCATCTTTGAATACACATTATAATTATAAATCTTCTGCATTCGTAGCATTAGTCCCGAGTTCCTCTGTACTACAGAACATTGAGATTTGTTAATGAAATGACGAGCATACAACTGTGATATGAATGCAGGACACAGTACATATCCATGCACAATACAAATCTACAACATATAAGACCTTGTTCAAAGTTTTGTGTCGGTTGATTTCATAATATATCTTGATTTGGTCAGAAGAATCGATTATTTCAGTACAAAGTAGAAATCTATTCCTTGCATAGATATAGACTTAAAAGGGGTTGTGCAGGGGTTTTATATTGATGACATATCTTCAGTATAGGTCATCAATATCAGATCGGCTGGGGCCCGCCACCAAGCATCTCGGCAATTAAATGTTTGAAGATGTGAGCGCTACTTCCTCTTCCATTACACTGCCCTTCGTCTCAGAAGCTATTGCAATTGACTTGAATGGAGTGAGTACTTGTAATTTTACTACACCGCTGCCGCAAGGAAGAGGACATGAAGTTTAAATGAAGAGGGAGCAGTGCTCACATGGAGTGCCACCTCCTTTTCAACAGCTGATTGGCAGGGGTGTGGGTGTTGGACCCCCAACCGATCAGGTATTAAATGGATTCTCTGGGAATTAGGAAAACAAAAATACCTAAATATTACGTTATATATATATATATATATATATATATATATATATATATATATTTTAAGAAGGAAGTATAGATGCGTGTGTGTGTGTGTGTGTGTGTGTGTATGTATGTATGTATGTATGTATGTATGTATGTTCTGCGGTCACTCAAAAACGCAACCATCGATTTCAACTTAACTTGGTGTTCACATCCCTTGCTACCTGGAAAGAAATCTTGTGTGTGGGGGGAGGGGGCTGGTCACAGCTCTCTAGGATGTACCGTTCCTGAGATATTCCCAAAAAATGACCTGCATTAGCTGATACAAGCCTGCAAGTCTCTCTCTTCATATCCCACTTGCCATACACACGGTCACATGTCCCTTATCAGCCAATAGAAGCTAGCAGGTCCTTATTCTCCACACACACAGTTTTACTCCAGGTTTCCATAACAACCCAGCCATTATTCTTCACTGCTGTAGGTCAGCTTTAGGCTAGGGCTGCACAACACATAGGCCACAACTACATGCATCCATCTTGGATGGATTTTTTGTGACTGTCGCATCACAGTCGCAGCAAGTGGCAGTGCGACACCATAGCCCATCATTATAAAAATTGTTGCGCGACATTGGTACGACAAAATGTCGCTCAACACATGTAGTCATCTAGCCCTAGATTTAAAGGGGCAGGGCGCTGTGGAGGTCACTGGTAAGGGGGCAGGGGCCACTATTAAAGGAGCAGCTGCTGTGGAGGCCTCTGTTAAGGCATAAGAGTACTGTGAGGTCACTGTTAAAGGGACAGGTGCTGTGAAGGTCTCTGTTAAGGGGCAGGGAACAGTGGAGAACACACATAAGGGGACGGTCCCCTATGGAGTTCAGTGTTGAGGGGCGGGGTGCTGTAGAGGTCACTGTTAAGGGGGCAGGCCCCTGAGGAGGTCACTGTCAAGGGAGTGGGGTGCTGTGAAACTCACTGTTAAAGAGGCGGGCTGCTGTGAAGGTCAAAGTTAAGGGGATGGGCTGCTGTGGAGGTCTCATTTTAAGAAGGCTGGGCACTGTGGTGGGGTCAGTGTTAAGAGGTGGGGGGGCTGTGGAGTTCACCGTTATGGGGAATACTGTCGATATCTTTTAACGACACACACAAACAATAAGTGAAATAAATGAAATATACCCGTGCGAAGCCGGGTCTTTCTTCTAGTCTAATATATAAAGCCGAGTCTGTGTGTTTGTATGTCCGCTAAAGGAATCCGCACCGTTGCAGTTACACACCCGAAATTTGGCACACAGGTATATCAGGTGTCCGGGAAGGTTTTAGACTCAGGGTCTTAGCTCTCTAGGACGTACCGTTCCTGAAATATTACCAAAAAATGCAAATATGGCACATCACATGACCTACATTAGCCAATAGAAGCCTGCAGATCTTTCTCTTCATATCTCAACTACCATACACATGGTCACATGTCCCTTATCAGCCAATAGACGCTCGCAGGTCCTTCGTCTCCACATACACACAATTTACACCAGGTTTCCATGACAACCCAGCCATTTTTCTTCACGGCAGCCGCTCAGTCTGTTTTCCACATGTATATACTGTATGTCAGGTCACTGTATATACGGTCAGTATATATAATGTCATTGTACAATACTGTAAAGGGTGCTCTGAAAAGAAAATCTTTTAGTCCGCCTCCTGGGTGGGCCGCATCTGAATTCGGGCCCCAAAGCAGCCGCTTCTATAGCTACGCCCCTGGACAAATGGTTAAAGCAGGAGACTCCATTCCACCATAGTTTATCCACGTAGCATAGTTACAACTCTTAATAAATATCCCATATTGAAATACGGAAAAAGAAATACGAGTTTCTACAATCAATTCCAGACAGGAACAGAATTAACCAACTACTGTTTGTGGACAGGTGCATACAACCCAGGTGTAAATATGGATCTGTACAAATGGTCAAATTCCACACGCGCAGAAGAACGTCCAGAGATAGTCTGTGCCAGTCACTCGTATTGCAAATCAATCAGTTGTGCTTGTATACTCTGATATCAGCAGGCCAGCTACCTAACTAAAGCATGACAGATAGTGAGTTTCTTCATCACAGGAGGAGTCAAGCAGTACTTCTAGACAGAGCCGTCTCTGGCCGACACATTAAATATTGCTTTAACAGATATGGTCAAATTATCGGTTAAATTTACCCAGGATTTATCAGTTTGAACAGCACAAGCAAACTGCTAAAACAAATAGGCGTACTAAAAAGTAATAAAGAAAGAAATGGGATAGTTATGTACGAAAGTGAATTCTGAATGTCACTTCTCTAATAAAAACACACAGGTTTCATTCACATTCTGGATTGTTCCAGAAGTGCCTTGAGCATTACCACCCTTACAGTTGGCAAATAGCCATACCATACAGCAACTATAAGTGCCAAACATAAAAGGTGCCCATTTCATTGGGACATACAACGGCAAAATACTTTTTCCATACTGTTTATTAACTCCTTAATGACCAGGCCTAAAAAACTTAATGATGAGCAACATTTTTTTTTTGTGTGTGTGTGTGTGTGTGTGGTTTTGTCTCTCAGCATGTCAGCAGCATTAGGGTGGGTTCACATCTGCATTCTGGATTCCATTATGGCTTTCCGTCAACACGGTTATAAAGGAAAATAACGGAATCCAAAGACGCAAGTCAAAATGGAAGCCTTTAAGAGGCATTCAGTTTTGATCCGTCTTAATAGAAGTCTGTGGGAATCAGAACGGTTCCCGTTATGCAAGACAGAAAACAAAAGTCCTGTCGACAGGACTTTTTTCTCCATTCTGTATAACGGAAATGGGACGGATCCGATCTGATTCCCATAGACTTCCATTAAGACAGAATGCCTTTTAAAGGCTTCTGTTTTGCATTCTGTCTTAATACAAGTCTATCGGCAGCATAACGGATCCGTCCTTCCGTCTTATGGATTCCAGTATTTTCCCTTATAACCATGTTATAACAGAAAGCCATAATGGAATCCAGAACGCAGAAGTGAATCCACCCTAAACTGTTTTATATTTTCATTGACATAGTGATCTGAGGCCTGGCATTATGCAGGAGGATTTGTAGTTTTTTGGCATTGTTCAGGGTTACATATAAATGATGGTGTCATTTAAAAAAAAATTTCCTGCAGAAAGAATTTTATGCGGTTCATGTTTTACACTAAATAACCTGACAATTGAATTCTTCTGGTTATTATGGTTGTGTAGATTCCAAATGTGTTGGTTTTTTCCTTTTATAATTTTTAATGTATGCATGATAACATTTTATATTATGTCCTATTTTATTTGTGCTTTTTGTACAGATTATATATACACACACAGGATTATGAGATTACTATTTTACTACTATTTTATTTCACACTTTTGATGTATTAACATACCCCTGCGTGCTAGTACATTATGCTCAGTGTCACTATGACACAGGCTGCTGTTAGGGCACACTTGGGTTGTGTCAGTAAACAGTCACTTGGGTAAACAGTCAGCCAGTTGGAGGTCCTCAGGGCTGACTGCAGATGGCACCCCCAGTCTCCGATCAGGTCACTGGGAAACCTGGTGAGCTGGCCATAGGGGGTACTCTCCTTTGATCATGCTGTGGTATGGACCATGGGTAACAGCCAAGATTGGTGCTTCCTCCGTCCTCTGCTGTGAAGCAGAAGCCTCTGCTAAAGGTGTCCATACACATTAGTCTAAAGTTGATCAAAACTGATGATTTTAACCAAAATGAACGTTCATTGGTTGAAATTTAACAAACAATATTTTTAGCCGACCAATGATGGCCAACTTTTTTTCAAATGGTCCAAGTTTAATATTTTTGTCCGATAGTCGGATGAAAGATTTCTCTATGAAAGAACGTTCCCAGAAAGATCTTGTCATTCTCCTTTTGTCCTTGTATAGCCAGTTTGAGCAACTGTAATGGCAAATATGGGCTAAAACGTGTATAGTCGCATCTGTGAAACAAATAATCGCCAGATGTTGTGCGTTTGTTTAACCAACCAAATTTGGCACCTGTAAGATCCTATTGATTTCAGATCTTAGAACATTTTCATCTAAAATGTAAAAATGGCCAACGTTATAATTGCAGCCCCGAGACCACTCTGTATAAAAAAATTAAAAAAAAATGGTGTCAAAAATTCTGAAAAAGTGTTAGCCTGTATTAATGTGTGTATATTTGCCCAATTTACAAGTCATAACCCTAGTGCCACCCATGTTACCAGCAAGGGCTTTTAATGGGGCTAAAGGAACATAGTAGAATTCTTCAGAGTTCCCCTCTTTTTCAAGTGTAACGCCCCGTTAGAGATAAAGTATTTCTACCCTGATTGTGGGGTGTATGTTGTATTCCTGTTCTTTTAATAAATTTATTGCACAACATGAGATTACAATTATCTTATCTAAAGTAGTAACATTTTGCTGTACTGTACAAAGGTGAAAGTACAGAGGCTTATAAGGAAACCGTAAACATCACAACATACTGTAGTCTGTTCTCCCCCTCTTGCGGGAGCGTCTATTGAATTCTTTACCTACATTCCAGTGGTTTCCCCTACATTCACCAACAACACTGAATATGTGTTTTGCAACAGAATAAAAAAAAAAAAAAAAAAACATTACACAAAATTACGCCTAGGATATCACAATAGTAGCTAAGATTAGATGCACATACAGGACCAACAGGTTTTTCAGGTGTATAGATTTTTGGGTGGACACCATTCCTATGTTACTAGCTAGGCAGTCAAATTAAACTAAAAGAGGGTAGTAAGGTAGAAAAAAATTACTAGTTCCAGCTGTCTTGTCCTGCTCCCATAAATCTTGAAAACTTTAGGAAACCTCTTATTTTCATCCTAGCAGACGATTTTGGTTTTTCATATTTTAAGATCAGGCATCCTCAACATTAAAGCTACCTGCCTCACATTTTGCGAACCCCTCTTGCGTCGCCAAAACAGCTCTGACCCATCAGGGCAAAAACTCCCCAAGACCTCTGAAGTTGTCATGTGGTATCTCACATACTAGGTTAGCAGCAGATCCTTTAAGTCCTGTGAGTTGTGGCCTTCATAGATCAGACGTTTTTTTTTCCAGCACATCCCCAGATACTTAACTGGATTGAGATGTGGTAATGTTTTGAAGTCAACATCTTGAACTCTTTCCTATGCTCCTCACACCATTCATTATGTGGTGCAAATGGTTTGCAACAATGTTTAGGTAGGTGATATGCGTCAAAGTAACATCTACATGAATGCCAAGAACCAAGATTCCCCCAGCGGAACATTACACTGACTGTCTGTCTTGCTTTCTTCCCTTAGTGCATCCTGATTCCATCTCTTCTCCAGGTAAGGCTACTTTCACACTAGTGGCAAGGAGGTACCGCTAGTGCATGCGTGGGGCCGGTGGTCCGCTCCAGCCCATTGCCTAAAATGGGGGCGGGCCAGAGTTCTGGCGGCAGCATGGCAAACATGCCGAGAGGCGGCTGGGAAACTACGACATGTCGTAGCCTGCCGGAGCTCCTTGCCGCTAGTGAAAAAGTAGCCTAAGCAACACACATGCACCCAAACATCCAATGATGCTCATATGGCCATTGTAGGCACTTTTAAAAGTGGTCAGCATGGGCACTATAACCAATCTGTGGCTAATCAGCCCCATACACAGCAAACTTCAATGCACTACCCTGTTCCGTCAATAGCTAGAATTAACTATTTCAGCTTTTTGTTTGATAGTAGGTTTGCTGTGGATCAGACCAGATGGGCTAGCATTCTATACCAAAGTGCGGATTTTCAAATGCTGTGACCCAGTCATCAACTCATCACGGTTTGGCCCTTGCCAAAGTTTCTAGGATCCTTATGCTTTCCCATTTTTCCTGCCGCCAACAAATCAACTTGAAGAACTGACTGTTGGTGCCTAATCTACCCGACACCTTGACAGTTGCCATTGTCACAAGATAACCAATGTTATTCACTTCATCTGTCAGTATTATAAAGTTGTGACTGATTGTTCTCAACTCTCTACAACATTTATCAAAATCACAAAAAAAAAATACTAATATATATATATATATATATATATATATATATATATATATATATACACACAAACACAGCAATTATATATAGCGAACAGCACTCCAATAAAAGTGGAAAAAAGGAACTTCTTTATTCACCTGAACAGTGCGACGTTTCGGCTCCTTCAAAATAGAGCCTTTCTCAAGCTTGAGAAAAAGGCTCTATTTTGAAAGAGCAGCTGCACTGTTCAGTGACAAAGAGTTCCTTTCCACTTATTGAGTGCTGTTCCTTTCTACATTATTTTGGGGTAAGATACCTATACCTTGGAACGTGCACCCAGCAATACATTTTCTCTTTTTGTGACCAGTGCCGTCATTTTTCATATAATATATATATATATATATATATATATATATATATATATATACACACACACACACGCACACACACCATCCTACACGATATGGTATTAAATGCATATGGATGAATATGGCTGCTACATTTACAAAGTCACAGAAAATAATGCAGTATAATAGTAGATGCAAGCACAACATATGGACTAAGCCCTCACTCTGTTGATAAAATCTGAGACACCTGGTCAATACATTTTGATCAAAATACAACATTTATCCCTTTATCACTAGTAGGAAAATACACTGCACTGCAGAAAATCTGGCTTATCTACACAAATTACATTAAAAGAAGCTAATTATTAAATGTAATCTTGCAAAAAATTGTTTTTGGAATACCTATGGTTAGGTAGCTTATCTGAGGTCACAGTGTTTTATGAACCAGTCCTTATCAAATATCCTCAGCTATAAATCAATAACATAAATGGCATGCTACATAAAGACTTCTTGTTTCTAAAATCTCAGCATTTTCTAAGAAAATTGAAACCTTGCTGACCTTTGCGGATTTCCCCTCATATAAATTATCAATTACTTGTAAAAAAAAATATATATATATTATGAGTCAACAGAGGCCAACAGGAATACACAGAGGGAGAGCAGTAGTGTACCATGAATCAGTTGTTTAAAAATGTATTAAGAGAACATCTTGCTAACAGTTTTGTAAACTAATCTGAAAATCTTGTTTTCTTGGCATCCAATGAAATTTTTATTAATACATACTAATTATAGGAAACCCACTTTTTTGATAAGGAGCAACGTTTTAAGAGGTTTTCCTAAAACATTTCTTTTCTGCTACAGACAAATGTCTAATGCAGCGATTCCCAACCAGTGTGCCTCTAGATGTTGCAAAACTACAACTCCCAGCATAGTTTTGCAACAGCTGGAGGCACACTGGTTGGGAAACACTGGTCTAATGTCCTTACCAGTAGGTAATAGGTTTCTTCCAGCCCACACACAAAATCTGCCGCAGGACGGTTTATATCAAAGTGCAGGTATTTGGAAATTGCTGTGTTTCCTAAAATCGCCAGTTGGGTCTAAACCATATTTCTGCAGGTTTAGTGTAGAACACTGTGACATCAAATCCAGCGGTCATATGGCAAGTGTCTAGTGTCAAGTAAAGGAGGAAGACCAAGTAGGACACATCTCAAATAATAACCAGTAAGGAATTTCCCATTGTAAATATTCTTTGGGAAGTCTTTCAGAGTAGTTAGCATTGCTAACCTTCCGCTGTATTGTGGATTTATGGTGTAGATAAAAGGGGACCAGCCAGCGATGTCTACTCTTGAGGCCCCCTACAAAGTGTATTGTCAACTAAACTCACCCTCTTTGGCAGGCGGACCAACAATCTAATGTGTATGGGAAGCTCCTTACAGATAATATCGGAGAAGTAGGATTTGGCAAATAACTTTTTTTCTTGCCCAATCCTTCCAAGAGAGATGCAACCACTGGAGGTGCCTTGTAGCGACGTTCTCCCTTTCCCCCCCACTGAAAACACATACACGCTTGGTCAATTATTTTGCCAACAGCTATTTACCTTCAGTAAACCATTTTGTTGGTGTGTAGAGATAACGCATTGCTTTTATAGTTTTAGAATTTGGCATCAGTCTCAGAATTTTCCAGAGCACAAGGGCAACATCTAAATCTATCAATGACCTGCAGGTAAAGGACAGTGAATACAGTACTAAGGACCACAGAGCATACATTAAAGTGTAACTGTCATGTTTTCATCAATTTTAGCATATGTTACTGCTGCTGCAGCATTATACACAAAGGAACCTTTAGTTTGTTCACATGTCACAGTTTTTCTTGAGTTGTTCCCTTAGTTATGGCTGTTTTAACCCCTACAATATGAGGATCTTCTCAAGATGGCTCCTCTGCCAGTTCTCTGAGGCCAAAACTGTTTTCCCTTACTTCCCATACACACTTGCTGTAGCCAGCAGCTCCCTGCCGGCCAATCAGATTGGATTACTGAGAGACCCGCCTCCTCACTCTGAAGCCTTATAATGCAGCCATGCAGTGTGAAGGACCGCCCCTGTCTTCTGTTTATACTAAAGGGAAGACAGACAAGCCATAGCAACAATCTTTTAAGAAAACAGTGGAAAGGGACTCAGGACATTAATGAAAGCTGTTCTTATAAGGTAATTACAGATCTTTTGCCAACTATTGACAGAATACCTCAGGTATACATGTCTAGCACTAATACACTAGCAAATAAAATGAACACACTTGAATATGAACTAACTAATGTTTTGCACAAATTCTGGCATCTTTGCACCAATAGGAATACTTTCATCGTACGGACATAAGGCATAATCGATCAAGGCAGTAAATCCGAGTGTGAGACTTAGAATAGAATTTTTCATCCAGGTTCATAGACCTCCTATTACGTTATTTATGTTGCTGACAGACAAGGAAAGGCACCGGGAAACAGAATTACTGCAAAAACTTCAAATACTCACAAATGCTAGTTTCCTTATTGCTCCAACACCCGGGACCCCTGCCAATCAGATGTTTGAGAACGTTCATCTGTCACGTGGCCTAGGAGCAGCTAAGCCCCATTCAAGTGAATCGGCTGAGCGCGATATCAAGCACAGCCACTATGCAATGTATGGCACCGACCTCGGTAAGCTGTGAGAAGGCCGCTCCAATGCATTCTCAAACAGCTTATCATCGGGGGTCCCGGTTGTCGGACCCCCACAATCAGATACCGATGACCTATCCTGAGGATAGGTCATCAGTATAAAAATCTCAGAATACCCTTTTAAATGGTTTTTACTGTCAGAGACATTTTGGTTGATGGAAAAAAGTTATCAAAAATGAGCAACAGGATTTTGACTTTCAGCCATAACAGCACTAGTTTTTCTGGGTGTGAGGAGGTATTCATAAGAGCATGCTATTGCCACTTTCAAGTGACGCAGACTGGCTTCTAGTCAGAAACCACAGCTATGGAAAATTCTTTAGTTTTGATTTCTTCTATTGACCCTTCACAACAGTGGAGCAGGATAGCAGGAACAATACAGGTAATCGTTATAGCTGGAAGAAGCCGTGAAGAAATTCTTGACCAGATGAAAAGGAAAAATAAAATGACTACAGTAATTGAAGACAATGGAACCGATGCATTAAGGCTGGCACGTAGAACGTCAGATGGTGAGCTGGCATAAGATTTACCAAATTTATTAAAAGGCTTACAACTCCTAATATTTTGTGCATTTCAGGATGTTCACGTGCCAGAAACTGAAATCTACTCCCAGTGTCATGCCTTTGTGCCTTTGAGCCAAAACCAGGTGCGGCTCTAAACACAGAACAGGTACAGATCTGTCCCTTATACCTTATGTCTGTGGAGGCTCAGAACCTGGTTTTGGCTCACAATCACTGATGGAAATCACTGACGTGTGAATGAGGATTTGTTCACACAGTCAGTGTTCGTTCATTGATTTCCATCAGTGCTTTTGAGCCAAAACCATTTGTGGCTCTAAACACAGAACAGGTGCAGATCTTTTCCTTATACCTTTTGGCTACATGCACACGGTCGTTGGTGTTTTGCGGACCGCAAACTGCGGATCCGCAAAACACGGAAGCTGCTCCGTGTTCCGTTCTGCAAATTGCGGAACGGAACGCGGCCCATATAGAAATGCCTATTCTTGTCCGCAAAACGGACAAGAATAAGACATGCTCTATTTTTTTTTGCGGGGGCACGGAACGGAGCAACGGATGCGGACATCTTTTGCGGCCCCATTGAAGTGAATGGGTCCGTGCCCGAGCCGCAAATTATGCGGCTTGGACGCGGACCCCAACAACGGCCGTGTGCATGAGGCCTTTCTCTGTTAAGGATCCAATCCTTGCTTGGATTCACAATCACTGATGGAAATCACTGACTAAACACTGACGTGTGAATAAGGCCCCTTTCACACTGGCGAGTTTTCCGCACGGGTGCAATGCGTGACGTGAAAACATTGCACCCGCACTGAATCCGGACCCATTCATTTCTATGGGGCTGTGCACATTAGCAGTGATTTTCATGCATCACTTCTGCGATGTGTGAAAATCGCAGCATGTTCTAGTTTTTGCGTTTTTTCACGCAACACAGGCCCCATAGAAGTGAATGGGGCTACGGGAAAATCCCAAACATCCGCAAGCAAGTGCGGATGCGGTGCGATTTTCCTGCATGGTTGCTAGGAGATGGGGACCCAATATTTATTATTTTCCCTTATCACATGGTTATAAGGGAAAATAATAGCATTCTTTAATACAGAATGCTTAGTAAGGACAATTGAGGGTTAAAAAAAAATAATAATTAACTCTCCTCCTCCAATTGATCGCGTAGATGCCGGTCTCCTGTTCTCTCTTCAGCTGTGGGTAAAGGATCTGTGGTGATGTCACTGATAGACCATGTGATGAGCTCAGTGACATCACCAAAGGTCCTTTACCCACAGCTGAAGAGAGAACAGGAGACTGGCACCTACGCGATCAATTGGAGGAGAAGAGTTAATTTTTTTTATTTTTAACCGTCAATTGTCCTTTTACTAAGCATTCTGTAGTAAAGAATGCTGTTATTTTCCCTTATGACCATTTTATAAGGGAAAATAATAAAATCGACACAACACCTAACCCAAACCTGAACTTCAGTGATGAAGTCCGGGTCTGGGTACCAAACATGCCGATTTTTCTTACGTGCGTGTAAAACGCATTAAAACAGTTTGCACTCCGCAACGGACCGGCATCTTATCCGGGCGTCAAACTTGACACCCCTGTGAAAGAGGCATTAGGGCTCACGCACACAAACTTATTTTCTTTCCGTGTCCGTTCCGTTTTTTTTTTTTTTTTTGCGGGACCATTCATTTTAATGGGTCCGCAAAAAAAAACAGAAGTTGCTCCATGTGCATTCTGTTTCCGTATGTGCACGCCACAAAAATATAGAACATGTCCAATTATTGTCTGCATTACGGACAAGGATAACAATGTTCTACTGGGGGCCAGCTGTTCCGTTTAACAAAATACAGAATGCACCCAAACGTCATCTGTATTTTTTGCGGATCCGTTTTTTGCAGACTGTAAAATACATACGGTTGTGTGCGCATGAGCCCTTAGACTGAGGTTATATATATATATAATCTTTTTTTTTTTTTTTTAAGTTAGGCAATGAGTAAAATTGTGCATCCAGGTATGTAAATGCAATGATGAAAGAAAAAATTATTTTCGGCTCTGAAAGCAGAAATGCAGTTAAGGCCTCTTTCAAATGTTGTTAGGATCCAGCGTGCACTTCCGTCACCAGAAATGGCCGCCGGATCCGTAACAACGCAAGTGACTTTAAAGCATTTGAAGACTGATCAGTCTTCAAAATGCTTTCAGTGTTACTATGGCAGCCAGGACGCTATTAAAGTCTTGGTTGCCATAGTAGTAGTGGGGAGCGGGGGAGCAGTATACTTACCGCCCGTGCGGCTCCCGGGGCGCTCCAGAATGACGTCAGAGCGCCCCATGCGCATGGATCACGTGATCCATGTGATCACATGATCCATGCGCATGGGGCGCTCTGACGTCACTCTGGAGCGCCCCGGGAGCTGCACGGACTGTAAGTATACTGCTCCCCACTACACTTTACCATGGCAGCCGGGACTTTATCGTCCTGGCTGCCATGGTAACCATTCAGAAAAAGCTAAACGTCAGATCTGGCGATGCGCCAAAACGACGTTTAGCTTAAGGCCAGATCCGGATTAATGCACTTCGATGGGCATTAATTCCGGATCCAGCCTTGCGGCAAGTGTTCAGGATTTTTGGCCGGAGCAAAAAGCACAGCATGCTGCGGTATTTTCTCCAGCCAAAAAACGTCCCGGTTCTGAACTGAAGACATCCTGATGCATCCTGAACGGATTTCTCTCTATTCAGAATGCATGGGGATAAAACTGATCAGGATTTTTCCGGCATAGAGCCCCGACGACGGATCTCTATGCCAAAAAACAAAAACGCAAGTATGAAAGAGCCCTTAGTGAAAAATGTCACCTGGTTGGCTTCCAAAGAAGTTGGTTTTCTTCAGAAGAATATTGCCACATAGCAGGAACATCTAGTACGTTGCATTATACATAATGGGTGGATTGAAAGCTCACGTCAAAGCCCAATCACAGATATCCTAAACAGAGTTTTTCAATCCATTCGTTGTCACATTACAATTAAGTAATTAAAGGGGAAGGGCAGTAGAAATGTGCTTGTGAACTCTGCGTTCCCTAATGTATTCACCAGGTGTTCCTAGTACAGCAGATAGGATTAACTGTGGTTATTCTAAGAAATCTACAGGGAGCTGATACGATGAACAATATAGCAATATATTTAAATGCTCGGCCTTTATATTAAACTGATTGATTAAATGAGTTAGAGCTGTAGATACCCATAAACTCATGTAAGGGCATGCTTTCCATTAGCTATACATCACTTAGCTGAAAAACCATGGTCCAAGCCTTTGATGGCTAACCTTCGGCACTCCAGCTGTGTTAAAACTACAACTCCCAAGATGCACACTTGCTTAGTTGTTTTCAGAACTTTATAGAAATGAATGGAACATGCTGGGAGTCATAGTTTCAACAAAGCTGGAGTGCCGGAGGTTAGCCATCACTGGTCTAGGCCAATCTAGGTTATATTATATCCTACAGCAGGAGCTGACCAACATGTGACAGTCACAAAACTGCAACCCCAGCAAGCCCCGAGTTAAAGTTTGGTGACCACTGGAAAACCACAGGTTGGACAGTGTCCTACATAATCCTAATGGCAAGAGACTGTCAAATATCTAAAAGAATCCCGATCCAAAGTTTATGAGCAGGTGAGGAATCCTTATCCATTATCATATTGACGTCTAGATGGTCATAGAATTACAGCCATGGAAACTTTTACTGCACGTCCAGACCGGAAGACGGACAATTTCACACAAACAGCTGATCCAAGAATAATGTTTATTAAAGACTTCTAGGGGCTCGGATCATTAGTGTCAGGTCCAAGAACGGCTGGATCAATGATTTCTTGAATAAATTAGAGAACAAAATCTACCCTTTCATCTATCAGCAGGAAAGTACCTTGCTAATAGTCAGGCCAAACAATCCTACAGTAGATAAAGCCCACACACTGTAAATAGACTTTAAAGAGAATGGGGGGCGACACCAACTAAATTTTATTATTCTACTTGATCCACGTCCTTTCATTTATATTACACTGAGCCTATGTTCACGCAACAGCTGACCTTCAAACAGGCGACCATTTTCAGACCCATTGCAGTCTATGGTTCTATTTACACAGCAGTTTTTTGTTTTTTTTAACAGGCTGAATAACAGATCTAAAAAAATAGCACGTCTTATTTTGTCCATTTTTGTGGCCCGTCAGCCCCATACACTTTAAAGGGAGCATTTAAAAGGTCTGTTTTTCAGAAAGGCATCAGTGAAAATACTTTAGAAATGGACCTTTTGGCCATCGCGTGAATGTAGCTTGACATGTAAGGAGTTATCTCCTTGCCCCATAAAACATAGCTTATCTGGGCTTTTGTAATGCAGGCTCTCATTGGATCCAAACTCTGCTTTGGTTCCGATTGGTACCTCGGAACCAAAGCAGAGTTCAGATCCAAGTTTTAAAAATAGTATTTCACTCTAAAAATCAAAAATACTAAAAGTTATTCACGGAAGTCTCGGAGAATTCGGGAATAACTCCTTTCTTCTCATGGGAGGCTGTATATTTTAATGCTGTATGGATACGGATCTTTGTACAGCATTAAACTGAATTTTTATGCAAAGCGACTTTGGATCTAGGATCCCAAGCTTGCTTTACTCATCACCAACTGTATATGTATATATATTGACTATTAAAATATATATTCTTATTCCCACAGATAATTTTGTGCCTCAATCATTCATGATTTTCAAGAAATGTATTTTGTGTCAATGTCAAGTAACATTTTTGATTATCTGCCTAGGCTAAAAACCCGTACATACCTAATATGGTAGAGTTACTATTGAAAATGTGTCAGTGAATATAGATATGCTGCCACATAGGTGTATGGCATCGGTTTTCTCCCCTCTTCCTATTGAATACACATACTTGCTTGGCTGAACCGAATGTGTATGGTTAGGAGGGTATTGGGATAGCTGGAGGCTGAATGACTGTTGGGCCGACAGCTTTTGAGTTTGTGTAGCAGCCTTTAGACTTAAAGGGGTTGTCCGGGTTCAGAGCTGAACCCGGACATATCCCCATTTTTACCCAGGCAGCCCCCTCAACTTGAGCATTGGAGCAGTTCATGCTCCGATGCTCTACTTTGCCCTGCGCTAAGTCGCGCACGGCAAAGGCATTTTGTGGCATCCCGGTGACTTACTGGGCTCTCCTTAGGGCTGCCGGGTGGAGGCTTTCGCCCAGCAGTGAGCCTGGTGACGTCACCGGCACTGATGGGCGGGCTTTAGCGCTGCCCTAGCCTGTAAAACACCGAACAGCCTCTGCCTGGCAGTGTGTAATTGTAAATAAAATAGCCCTTTCCCTGAACGATCCTGCGCAGGGCAAGGGAGAGCATTGGAGCATGAACTGCTCCAATGCTCAAGTCAAGGGGACTGCCTTGATGAAATTATGAAATTATGGGTATATATATATATATTATGGGTTCAGCTCTGAACCACGGACAACCCCTTTAACAGTTTGAAGATGCGACAGATTTATCATGCAGTATCAGCCACTGTGATAAATCAGATGTAGTTTAGAAGGCTAAGGCTAGTTTCATACTAGCACTTTTCTATCCGGCATTGCCAGAAGCTATTGCATTGCCGCCTGGCAGCATTAACTATAATGGGGACCGGTGGAGGTCCGGCTGCAACCCAGCAAATATGGCGAGAATTGGCTGTCGAAAAACTCTTCCGTGCAGTGGTTTTTTAGCCAGCTGATTTTCAGCATACTTGCCGGGTTGCGAAGAGATCTCAACCAGTCCACATTATAGTTAATGGGGCTGGCAGTTATCAGGTAGTGTCGTCAGCACCAGATCCAGACATCTCTGGCAGGCTGCTCCCTGCCGGAATAGACTGCTGGGGTTGTCTAAAGCTAGTGTAAAAGTAGCCTAAAGCTGACCATACACATTCAATAGCTGTTGGCCGAACAATCTTTCCCGTCTCCTTCCCCATACACAGACACGTCTGGCTTGGCCGAATGTGCAGGTGTATTCTATGGGGAGAGCAGAGAAACCTGCAGCCAGGCACTTCTGGAGGTGGTTTATCTGCCCGGAGAACAAAAGAATCCAGCGAAAATCTTTATTTTGCTGGATCCTTGTCAACTCCAACATCATCAATTGAGAGAGTCGGAAGTTCCCAACACACAGTGTGTCGGCCGAACCTGCCATTCTCAATGGGTTGGGCTGGCAAATGTGTATGGCCATCTTAAGTTTACGTAGTCATACTATTAGACAGCATTAGGAAATCTGCCCCAGTATGTGAGCATTGATAATCTGCTACCATTGTATAAAAGTATAACATTGTAGAGGATACAGTAGTATGAATAAGCCTTCTTGTTATGTCACACTATCTACAAAGAGAGTGGCTAGAGCATAGAGAAAAGCCCGATATTGCCCTATGGTTGATCTGTCCCTGAAGCCCAGCCACTCGGCATCTGGTATCAACGCTGTTACTCTGCAGGAAGGGATTGTAAAAATGTTAGTACTAAAGTAGTTCCCCAGTTTGTCAATGAATTATCCAGCTGTCAAGGCACATGCATTTCTGTACTTTTAGGGAATTAGATATTTTGTTTTCTGTTTCTCTTACCATTTTCTGGTTCTGAGCCCTTGTGTGTCTCCACCGGCGAGCAGAATAGAAGATGAAGTAGCCTACAGTGGCGGCTGTCACCACGAAGAAAGATATGGAGACAAAGAAAATGGAATAATGGTTCATCCAGGATCCATGCTTCCTTCCGACTTCGATTACCATGGTCACCTGGATATTACTACGAACGAGTTGTACAATCTCCATCCCTTTTATGAAGCCGATCATGATGGCAATGGTATCCTTTGTGCCTGTCAGAAAGTGAGAAGGTATGTCTTTAGAGAAAATAAAAAATGCCAGCTGATCAAAAGTAAAGCACCAGCTCTTGAGGGCCTTGTAGTGGCCATAATAGCCTATTAAAATCAACTTGGATTTGGATTTTTTTTTTAGCCAGAACATTTTAATTCATGCCCCCTCACTGTTCCGGCCACTTCAAACGGTTGATTGGCTGGGTTTTGGACCCCCCTACCAATCTGATATTGATGACCTATCCTGAGGATAGGTCATAGATATTCTGTTCCTTGAAAACCCCTTTAAGAATACATGTAGACAAGTAAAACTAAGCTTTTTCCAAATTTACTTAACATGTTGTGTAGCGTCAAATCGCGGAATGTTATTCGAACCATTTACTCAAAGCTCAACTACAAAAACCACCTAAAAGTTCTTTTCATTATATGCATTATAAAGATAATCTGCATACAAAGAGGATAGCTCAAACCATATGTGACTATATGATATCAAGCATTGCTGATACCTAGAGGCAAGCATACTATACCCAGGCTCATACAAAGGAACTAATTGCCCCAGTAAAAGAGGATCTTTCAGTGGGCCTGTGATCTGACAAAATATGGGTAGATTCAAATGGACTTTTGAGCAAATTTTGTTGCACATTTCCCTGCATTTTTTTCAGCAAAAGGTCAGAAGAGAATTCAAAAGGAATGGAAAATATAAAAAAAAAAGTTCTTGTGAACCTACCCTAATATACTTGTAATGCAACGGGCCTAGCAGAAGGAGCCAGGCACATACACATATTAGGCCTTATTGATGACATGGTCTATATGTGCAATATCCAAAAGTAGACATGTACCATACTTATTCTGTATAAATGAATGGTCAGGTCCCTTTCCTCTGGTGGACCCAAGTAATCACAGCCCTACACAGATCATATAACATATCAATCTCAATGTTTTGCAGGCTTCCAATATTGCCAGGCCTAGATGTTACTAAAATACACCATAAGGCCTCATGCACACAACCGTATGTGTTTTGCACAATGGCTATGTGCATGAGACCTATGTCTTCTCGTGACTGATTTCTGGGGTAAACTGTCATTTTGGATAGAATATGTTGGTGGCTAGACTACACATGGAGCATATATATGATGCAGTAATATGAATGGATCAGCTTTTAGGGATAAAACTCAATAAAAACCATGGCTTTGCTTGAAGGTCCTGTACCATTGTTTTCCGCGCGGGTGCAATGCGTGAGGTGAACGCATTGCACCTGCACTGAATCCGGACCCATTCATTTCTATGGGGCTGTGCACATGAGCGGTGATTTTCACGCATCACTTCTGCGTTGCGTGATAATCGCAGCATGCTCTATATTGTGCATTTTTCACGCAACGCAGGCCCCATAGAAGTGAATGGGTCTGCGGGAAAATCGCAAGCATCTGCAAGCAAGTGCAAGTGATTGGACCATGTGACCCAGTGACATCACTGAAGGTCCTTCACCCCCTTCCCAGCTGAATACAGAGCAGGAGACCGGTAACCGGCTGCTACACGATCAAATGGAGGGGGCAAGTTTAGCTTTTTATTATTTTTAACCCTCTAGTGCCCTTTTTACTTTGCATTCTCTATTGAGAATGCTATTATTTTCCTTTATAACTATGTTATAAGGGAAAATAATAAAATCTACAGAATACTCCACCCGAAACCGGACTTCAGTGATGAAGTCCGGCTTCGGGTCTGGGTACCAAACATGCTGTTTTTTACCACGCGCATGCAAAATGCATTAAAACGCTTTTCACTCACACGGAAAAAAATCACGCATTTTCCCGCAACGCACCCGCCTCTTATCCGGGCGTCAAACGTGACGCCCGGGTGAAAGAGGCCTTAGGGTCCTGCAAGCATAAGGGCCCAGGTGTGACTGTCTGCTGCCTCCGTATGCCCTGTAGCTACACACACACACACACACAAAAGAATAAAATGCACAATAACTAATCTCTTTCAAGCTATGATAAGGGTAGTCAGGTTAAAACCATAGATCTGATGTATTGCATTATTTTGAAGGTGCAAACCTGTTTACCAAAAGATTCCTCTTAATAATTGCCTTTGCCATAATCAATTGTGCAATGTTTACACAGAACATTCATTTTAATTAGACCAATTATACACTTTCATTTTAGCTTTTATGCAAGTATGTAATGACTATGTGGATTTGTAAATCAGAAGAGTGATATTGCATTTCCATGACTGGATATACCGGTAATCACGTTTTGGCATGTACAACGGTAACAAGGCCAAACACTTAAAAGAGTTTCCCAACATTTTAATACTAATGACCTTTGCTCAGGATAGGTCATCAGCATCTGATCGGTGGGGGTCCGACACCTGCGAACCCTGACAATCATCTATTTGGGAAGATCATGGCATTCTTGTGAGTGCCGTGGCCTTCTCCATGCTCACCAAGCCCAGCGCTGTACATTGTATGGGGCTGAACTGCCCCTAGGCCACATAACCGATGAACTAGTCGTCACTTGCCTAGGAAAAACCGTGAGAAGGCTATGGGAGCACTGGTGCCTTCTCAAACAGCTGATCGGATACTGATGACCTATCTAGAGGAGAGGTCATCAGTAGTAAGAATCGCAGACAACCTCTTTAAGTGGAACCAGTTTTCATAAAACTTTGATGGAAATTCTCTCTCCTTTCAAGTGCTTATCCCTTGTCCATTTGACAATTGTGTGCAAAGTTAAAATTTTCAACAAAACAGTAAGAATGGCATTGATAGAAGGTGAAATGATTGGAGACTAATGTATAAGTGATATTTCTACATATTCCAAGAAAGGAATCATGTAATTATGCAATTAAGTGTCAGAAGAGCTAACCCACTGGAACTGTTCATTTATAAAGAATAGGGTCCTCATGTGAATGAAGAGCATGTCGCACACACACAGTTTCCTTTCTACTCACTGCTATGTGACTCACGAAAAGAGCCAAGCCAGTTTCATAGCAATGAGTGGAGAAGTCCATGCATGTGCAGCTTGCTTTCCATTCACGTCAGGACCCAGTTCTTCAGATAGGAGCTGGTCTCAGTCAATGGAACCAGCACTTATCAGACATTTATGGCATATCCCATTAATATGCCTCAAATGTCCAGAAGGGAATACCCTAATGATGGAGAGGGGTATTCCCTTCTACTGAAAGTAATTTAAAACAAATTCTTTATAACCTGAAATGTCTGGAGGTGGGGAATTCTGGGTGATGTTCACCTTTAAAACCAGAAACATGTTGGCTTCTACTGCATGTTTCCCTTATCAAAGAATTAAAGAGACATTCTAGGTAGAACGAATACACTGAAGAAACCCACCAGGAAATGTTGACGTTCCCTGCAGCTCCACTACAGGGCAAATTAAGCAACGCACAGTTCCCATTTAAATCAGTTGGTTTTCTGAGCAATACATGGACACATCCAGAGCATGAAATATTCTTTATAGCTGCCCTTTACTCAAACTAATTGATGAGGATCCTGAGCAGAGACCCTTCCTCTATTAGCTCAGAATTTCCTTAAAGAATTTTCTAAAGCTGACAACGCTTTAATTACTGTATAAATCTTACCCAAAAAGTGTTTTATACATTTATATATTAACAGTAGTCAGACATCAGGGTAATTAAGGGTACATACATCCCTTGGGGGGAACAGGAAGTGGGGAGAATTGGGGCAAGTATGAAGATGGAGAGAAGATGGAAGGAGAAAAGGGGAGATGGGTGGGTCATGGACAGGAAATAGCAAAAATACAATTTATTTTTATAATGAATGGACTTCCCCAGAGGCTTGAAGTTTACTGGAGTAATTTTTCTAGGTGGGACATTGGCCCACTTGTGCTTAAAGAAGCGTTCCCACAAGAATTTTTATTCTCTGATCTGTTAGAAAGGTACATAGTATAAATTGTAATGAAGCTCAACCTCTCACCAGTGACTGTACTTGTGAGTTATAACCTTCCTTCTGATCCTCAGCTGTGTCATGGGACAAACCCTTTTTTCCCCCCTTTATTTATACATTTTTAAGCCTCATGCACACGAACATATTTTCTTTCCGTGTCCATTCCGTTTTTTTTTTGCAGATCCGCAATTTGTGGACCGCAAAACACATACGGTCATGTGCATGAGGCCTTAAATACATAATAGAATCCAAAAAATAAAATAAAACAACATCATTGTACACCTTTTTTACCCAAGCCCAAACCCATTCCCCATGGAGAGAGAGAAGAGAAAAAACCCTCTTTAAAATCAGTCAAACTTATAATTTGCTAATACAGAGGTTCCATATTTGACTAAAACGATCCCTCATCCCTTTATTGTCATATATTATCCTTTCCATTTTTATCATATTATTCACAAATTTCTTACATTCATTTACAGAAGGCTGGTCTTTTTCTGTCCATTTTCTCAAAATAAGCAATCTTGCCTGAAACAGCAGCTTACAGAGTACTTGATTCACAACCTTCCGCAAACCCAAATGTATTGTACCCCCCAGTAAACAAGCCACAGAATCACCATGTATTTGTACTCCTAAAGCTTTATCAATAACAGCAGCAATTTCAGACCAATATGTAAACAACTTGGGACATCTCCAAATTAAGTGAACCAGACCTGCCTGTTCTTCACCACATCTTGGACACTCATCTGTGGCTCTTAAACCCATTTTTTTTTGTTTTTATAATAAAAGGTGAACGATGTAACCTATAAATAATAGAGAACTGAGAAACCCCGTGTGAGTCCCTTAATGAGACCAAAGGCCTATTACTTAATACATTTTCCCACTTCTCATCTGTCAGACTATCAACCTCTTTTTCCCATTTCTCTTTAGCTAATATTTTAGTCTTTGTTTGTTTTACCTTCATTAATATTTTATATCTCCTTGATATACTACCTTTGACCTTTCTATTCCCGAGAAATGGATTGATATTCTTAAAAGGGGCTTTTTTATATTATAGTTCATTGCATCCCTAATTTGTAAGAACTTAAAATAATCTATTTTTGGGATCCCGAACGCTTTATTCAAAGTTTCAAAATCCTTCAATACATCCCCCTCAAAAATGTGACACAAAAAACATATTCCTCTATTTTCCCAATTTACATAGTGCTTAATTTTCTGAATTTCACTCAAATTTATATTATTCCATATTGGAGTGTATTTAAAATAGCCTTTTATACCCATTATTTTTTTTTATTTCTCTCCAAGTGTAATCCATTAAATTTAATACCTCCTCCAAGTTACCCTGCTTAGCCTTATGCCCCATTTTTATTAGATTCCATCTCAACATTGGACTTACCTCCCCTTCCTTCATATTCCCAAATTGTGCAACCCAAAAATATAAATACCAGTTTGGAAGCGACAAACCCCTCTCTTTAATAGGTAATTGAAGAATTTTTTTTTTTTTTATCCTTAATGTTCCCCCCCACTTCCAAATAAATTCTCCAATTAACCTGTCAATTATCCTAAAGCCATTATTCGGCAACCACACTGGAGAATTCTGCAACGCAAACAAAACCTTGGAGAGAAAATCCATCTTTATTAAATTAATTCGACCCATCGTTGATAATGGTAATCTTTTCCAAATGTGGATTCTCTCTCAGTTCCCTTAAAAGTGGGGCCACATTTAATTTTACATATTCCTCCATTTTTTTTGAAATGTTTATCCCTAAATATTTAGAGAAACCACCTTTATCCACTATATGTACATCTAAACTTAGAGGCCCTGCCTAGTGCCTCTAGAAAGGTCAAAGGGCAGGGACATCACCCCATCCACCGATACCCTAGCAGCTCTTGCATTCAAATATATCAAGTTAATCCAGTTTATGAAACAATCCCCAAAACATTTAATAACCTCCCAAAAATAATCCCACTCTATACAATCAAGCGCTTTAATTGCATCCAATGCCACTATACCTTTCTTACTCTTTTTCTCGATTTCCCTCTATATTAGTAAACACCCTCCTAATATTGGAGCTTATCAATCTCCCAGGAAGGAATTCCGTTTGATCTTCATTTACTATGGTTTTTATTAGACCAACCCTCTTACTCTCCAAATAATGCAGCATCTTAATTGTGGACAGAAATGGACAGCAAACCTATGGGAGTGCTTCTTTAATTTCGATAATCATCACAAGTAAAATCATTAGATAATTTCACAAATCTTACTTTGTCCCTTAAAGTATGCAAATTATTCATGTATGGGGCATATCCTGGTTTGAGTGCCAATGGCACAGATCCACATACACATAAAAGAGAGAGGCCGGCTGGTGTCAGAGTGTACAATAATTAACAATTTGTGGTGCGATGTGCCTGGGTATACATAAGCAGCACAAGAAAGTGTCATCAGGGACGTAACAAGGACCCAGAATGGGGTCCCACACCACCATGCACACCTTTGGTAGTATGAATATGAGAATCTAATGATTATGTTGGTTTTCCTAATGCATAGCCACAGGGATAATGCACACAGTTATGTCACAGTAGTGGGATAATGTGCACAGTGAAGTTTCAGAACAGGCATAATGTTCACAATGATATCACAGTACAGCAATAAGGCTCACAGTGATATCATAATAGTATGATAATGTAACGTTGTAAATTGAGGACGACAATAACACAGGCGGTTATGCAATTTAGCAGTTCTTCACGGTGTGATACACAAATAACATGACAGATGCAACCAGCGCGCACACACACACACACACACACCTTAAAATGTTTTTTACTTTTCTGATTATGAACAGTCTCCAGAAACAACACTTGGTTGTCAGGGGACAACCACAGCAATGCAAGCAGTAAATATCCAATAGGATACAGTTCAACAATACTTACACCAGGCGACCTTTGTAACTTTGAGGATTTGTTCACTTTGCAATCTTTCTAGGTTACTCACTGTTTTAGTCACTTCTCCCGTTTGGTACATTGATTTGCTACCACATTCTGTTTGTTCATCTTTGCTTCTCCTCCTGTAAATAGTGGCTGTGCATTGTTTCGGTTCCTGCATTCAGATCTATAACATGCCTGATAGCGGCTGCCATGTCTTCCCTTTCCAGCTGCCATTCATTGCTCCCATTCTGTATTCTACTGTACAGACTCCATATCAAGCATTCGGCATCTGCGCAGTAGAAGCAATTATATGCCTTCAGTTTGCGCGTGTGCACTGTGGATAGTTCCCCTGTTGTTGGAAGTGTCACAGCCTATCAATAATGAGGTTGCACTGCATGGGCTGTGTTCCCAGGTGTCTCCTGCACTCTGCGCAGTATAGCCTCATTCCTCACGGGCCACAGCACACAACAGGGGAACTATCCACGGTACGCATACTCAGTACACTTGCCACATCGGACGGCACACTGGAGGCAGAGAATTGCTTCTACTGCTCGGACACTTAATGCTTGATGTGGAGTCTGCCCAGTAAAAGACAGGACAGGAACAATGAATGACAGCTGGATGGGGAAGGCATGGCTGTCATAGGTAGGGAACGCAGGACTCAAAACAATGCACAGCCACTAATTACAGGAGTAGCAGCAAAGATCAACAAAGATGAATGAACAGAACGTAGAAGCAAGCTAATGGACAAAACAGAAGTGACTAAAACAATAAGTAACCCAAAAAGAATGCAAAGTGGCCAACACCTTTAAAGGGGTTATCCGGCCATATATATTGACCTGTCCTTAAGGCAAGTCATCAATATCTGATCAGCAGGGGTGTGACTCCCGGGCCCCCCGCTGATCAGCTTTTTGAAGAGAAGGCTCCATGCGAGCGCCGCTTCCTGTTCATTACTCTGCATTTCATCTTGGAAGCGCAGTGTAGTACAAGTACTTACTCCCTTTAAGAGAATGGAGCAAGTGCTTGTAATTACACTACGCTGCTGCTTGACAGGAGATGTTGCGCAGTGTAAAGACCAGGAAGTGACTGCCTTCTCGTAAAACAGCTGGCCGGGGGGGGGCTTAGTTGTGCCGGATCATGGACCACTGCGGATCAGATATTGATGACCTATCCTGATGATGGGTCATCAATATACAACACCGGGGACGACTCCTGCAAAGTCTAGGACCCTTTTTTTTTTATCCAGTTCTTGTGCCGATATCACACTGCTCTTCTACAACATTTCTGAAGTGTTTCTGCTGGGATTCGAACTCCTCACAATCTACATTAAAGGCTTAACTTCTGAGCCATAGAGATGAATGTTAAACTGCATTAAATATATACACAGGGTGCCCCCAAGCATACTGACAATGCTTGGGGAGACCCTGTACATAGCACTGACTTCATATATGGACACAGCCATATATGGACTCAAAGCAGGGACTCACAGAAGCACTGACTCCATATATGGACATAGAGCAGAGACTTCCAAGCCAGATCTGGAATCAGAGCAGAGCAATAAGCAGCTGGGATGCCGGCACTGCCGCGTTCTGTTCCTTCCACTTCCTCACTCAGGAACCATTGAAGCTGACAAAATAATTGGCTATAATAATTGCTGGGGAAAAAAATACCTATACTGGCAATCTTAACAAAACACTGGCATGGCCGGTGGAATACTGGCCAGTTGGCAACCCTACTACAGACCCTTTCTACTACATTGACACTTCAAAAACTATAGCTGTCCCCTGATCTTTGGTTATACAGCCCTCTTTCTGACACAGCACCTAAACACTCTGGCAGGCTGGGCATGCAGGACGAGTGCAGCTTCTGGTGATGTACAGAAATGAATCAGTGAAGTCACAGCTCAGAAATAACGCAAAAGGTAATGTAATGCACTCTTCCATTGTATACAACATGACTAACTGCACATATGTCTGAATTGAGATAGCCCCTTTAGTTATTGGGGCCCCATAGCAACTGCTATGCCCGTTACCCTGGTAGTTGTGATCACGAGTGACACTACCTTCTGATTTGCTAGAGTTGTGTGACCAACTACAGTGCATCCCCAAGGAAGACAGCGATAGGACTTCATTTTAGCATATTAAACTTCAGTGCACAGCACTACATGTATCCTTCTGGCAACAGGGACCACAACACTCCTGCCATGGTTTTTTACTACTCCGACTGGAGAATTGAGTATTGGTCACCAAAGAAATGTGAATTAGCGCTTAATTTTTCCCCCGTTTGTTGTCTTATCAACATGGACCCCAGCACTACAAGTCATCAGCGATTACCACATCTTAAGACGCCCATCCACCTTCAATAGCTATTGGCTGAAAACTTGGTTCGGCTGAGAGCCATCTCTCCTGACTCCCCCATACACGTACAAACACTCTTTGTCCTGAGCATGTGTGTGATTTCAATGGGAAGAGAGGAGAAAACCACTGCCAGACACCTTTGGCAATGGCTTATCTCCTGAGATAACAAAAAGATCAGTCGTTTAACTTCAACACACTCAAAACTTCTCTCCCCAGATATCATCTTATGGGGACAGACTGTCCGACAGACCTACTGGAAATGGCGGCTTTGGCCGACATTATTATAATATATAAAAGAGCATTTAGGTTCTCGGTCTGACTACACTTGGTAATGGAAAGTATTCAGTCCATATCTTATTTGAGATATGATTTTTTTTACCACAGCAAACAATGTGGTCAAAGTTTGATAGTCTAACCCTAAACTCTATTGCTTAACTATTAACTCAGTTATGAGTAATGCCTATAGATTAGCGGAAGAAAGTCTAATAAATTACATATGTTACTTAAAGCAAAAAAAAGAAGAAACTTTATAATTTCCAGACTTGACACGCATGCTAGACCTGAGATTTGTGAGGAACATCTAACAATTCATTCATCCTGTACCTCTCTCACACTGATAGAATGACAACACTGGGCCCTCACAAGACAAATTGGGGATGTCACTCATGGGCCATGTCGTCTGTTACTAAGTGATGGTACAGACATAGGCAGATGCTGCTTCAGAAACAGTGCAGCTAGGAATTTGTGAAAAATAACATTTACATGGATAGTCCGCCACCTCATAGTGTACATGGTTATTCACACCTTCAGTGTGGGAGCTGCCATTTGCAAACACTGTCTGTTCTGACGAATGGTTGTGGGACTTCTCCATTAAATTGTGATGGGCATAGGTTATCTTAATGGAAAGAGACCAGTAAAGGGGTTGACTTACTTCATCAAATAGCATTTATCATGTAGACAAAGTTAATACAAGCCACTTATTAATGTATTGTTATTGTCCATGTTGCTTCCTTTGCTGGCTAGATTCATTTATCCATCATACACTGCTCTTTTCTATGGTTACAACAACCCTGCAATCTGTCAATGGTGGTCGTGCTTGCACACTATAGGAAAAAGCACAGTCTCTCTGGTGGTTGGGTTGCAGGCGTAGGCGTAGTGATGAGCAGCAGGGGCAATATTCGAATTTGCGATGTTTCACAAATATTTGTCATGAATTTGCGAATTTGAGGACCGCATTAACTTCTATAGGAGAGTTTACTAGGCATGCTCTGTGATCTGTGCAGAGGTCATTGTACAAGGAAAGAATAGATAAGCTCTGACAATCACCTATTGGGAATGGTGAATCCGGTCTTATCTATAAACAGGAGGTGATATAATTACAGGCAGGATTAGAATGACAGATAAACAGATAGCTGCAATAAAGTGATCTATACAAACCAAGAATTGTCACCTATTATTTGGTTTAGTGGCCAGTGTGAAATTTTTCGCTTAATAAGATGCACCTTTCCCCCCCCCCCCCCAAAAGTAGGGGGAAAATGGCCGTGCGTCTCATAAAACGAATACTAGTGAGCGCTTTCATTATGGAAATGCTCACTAGTATGCATTAGGTGCCGGGAGCGGGGAAGAAGCGCGGCAAGCGCTTCCGATACTCACCCTCCCTGGTCTTCTTGCTAGGGCCTGCGCTCCACTGTCCTGACTCCGTACAGCGCCAGGACGTAGTGCGCACACTATGACCTGATGCTGCAAGCAGTCAGATGACAGTGCACCACGGGCCAAAGAAGACGGGAGCGCGATGCCGGACCCGTTGCGGAGACGGGATGCAGGAGAGGTAAGGAAGCTTTTTATTTTAGTCTGATGGGGTCTAAAAGAAAAAGGCCTGATCTAAGGTCTGATGGGGTCTAAAAGAAAAAGGGCTGATCTGAGGCCTGCTGGGGGTCTAAAAGAAAGGGGCTGATCTACGGTCTAATGGGCTCTAAAAGAAAAGGGCTGTTCTGAGGTCTGTTGGGGATCTGACATGAAGGGCTGATATGGGGGTCTGATGTGATGTCCTGATATTTATGGGGTCTTAAAAAAAAAAAAAAAAAAAACTTATTTTCCTCTAAAATCTGGGGTGGGTCTTATCAAGCAAAAAATATGGTAATTGTTTAAATATAGAGATTGGCATGTAAAATTAAAAACAACAAAAATGCAATTTAAAAAAAATGTGTCATTTTCTGATGATATATTCCCTTTAAGGTGGATTTGCACAGCACAATTGTTGGGCCAATTATCAGGAAAGAACTACTACGGATGCTCATTCCCGACAATAGACCTGTGCAAATGTGCTGCAGATCACCTGATGAACGCGAGAAACACTTGATCATCTGATGAAATGATCTTTCATGCAGTGCATTAAATCATGATTTCTGGGCAGCAAATTGTGCTATATCAAAACAGAGATCTGCCCAGAAACAATGAATCTGCTAGAGGATGTGCAATGACTCATCCTAATACAGTGGCGGTGATTTCTGTAGCTCTGATGAGCAGGTAACTATTATTGGGGCGAAACAGTTGCTTCCCAATAATTGCCTGCTTGGTCGGCACATGTAAATGCACCTTTACTTATTCAATGGTTGGCTGGTCCCACCAAAAGTAGGTTTTGCCAACATACATCTAATGTGTGTGGCCTACTCAAGTGTAAAAAGACCTCCATAGTTCACATGGTCCTTAGATAACTTCAGAGCTGTTTCTTTGCAATTTAGATCTATTATTTCCTCTGCTAAAGATTGACTTCTTTCAACATAGTCTACAGAACATAGAAAGTGTCCTTTTGAATCTATTACCCGTGTGCGCTTGAGTTTCGGTTTGTTCTCAAGCACTTAACACTATTTACACTGACCACTCCTCTGAAAGCAAATATTAACAAGCCACCTTCACCTGTTCTTTTTTAGGGGTAAAGCACCATTTTAGATGTTGTTGGACACACACCCAGTATATATAGTAGGTCATCTAAATCTAGACAAAATAAGATGAAATCATGGATTCTAAATCTATAGAATTAGTCATTTCCAAACTGAGTAAACATCCGTGTTGAACGTCACCTCTCACAACATAACAAATGGTTGGGTGTAGTCCGAGTAGTATAATTGAATGAAGTATTGTTCATTTCCTCTGTCCTTATTAGCAAGGGACCTGAAGATCACAGAGTGGTTTGGGCTTTTTTTAGCCTACTAAACAAGCTAAATCACATCGCAGTTAAAATGAACATGTCCACTGCAGGCTGAAAAACCTAAACGCTGGCCATAGAACTTTTGTTTTGCCGATGGATGATAACAATTTCCATGGGATCCATCTCATGGTCTGTAGTGGAAAAACAAAATCAGAAAGAAAAGGTTTCGAGTCATATGTCATTCCTTCAAGATAATCATCAACTTGAAGGCAGCGATTAATATTATTTTCTTATACAGTATACATGAATTTCAGAATTTTTTTTTCATTAAAATTCTTTGCATCACATTCAGAGTATGCTTTAATAAAATTTATTTAAAGTTATGGACCACTTTAAAATTTATGTGAATTTGTGTTACAGCTATTCTACTGTTAGAACACATTTAGAGACTAGCCAGTCCTGTATTCTAACTATTCTTTTAATCAGAGGTGTCCAATATTCCACAGTTGCTATAGGATGCAAGACCACCCACTGTCAGTCAGTGGCAGTGCAGCATCCGCATATGTTTGTTGTGTGTTGTATTGTTATGCGTTTTTATTGTTTTGGCCATGTGTACCAGCAGCGCCCGCATCACATCTGTGTTTTGCAGATCCGGCAGGCTGTTTCCGGACGAAAACTGCTAAGCACAATGGTTTTTGGTCAGCCAATTCTCGGCATGTTTGCTGGGTAGCGGCAGGATCCATGCCGTTCTCCATTATAGTGAATGGTGCTAGCAGGCTTCAGCTAGCATCCAGCAGTTCTGAATCCAGACATCTCCAGCAGGCTGCTCCCTGTCGTAACAGCCTGCTGGAGATGCCTAATGCTAGTGTGAAACTAGCCCAAGAAGAAGTATTGATTTGTAAAGGTTGGCAGTAGAGATGAGCGAATTTCATATTTTGAAATTTGATCACGCTTCATTTACTAGTAAAAGGTGAATTGCGTTATGGATTCCGTTACCACGGACTATAACGCGATTCTATGACGAAATGCATAACGGAATGCCTTTAGAGGCATTCCGGTATAATAGAAGTCTATGGGCTGCAACATGGATCCGTTCCGTTTCCATTATGCAGGGGAGTCCTCTCCTGTATAACAGAAATGGGACAGATCCGTTTTGCAGCCCATAGACTTCTATTATGACGGAATGGATAACGGAATGCCTTTAGAAGTTATGCATTCAGCCACAGAACTGTGTTATGGTCCGTGGTAACGGAATCCACAGCGCAATTCACCTTTTACCAGTAAGCGAAGCGAGAACGAATTTTATAACCAGAAATTCACTCATCTCTAGTTGGCAGGAACAGGGCTAACCACCCTGTTCTTCCCCACCCTGGTAGGAGTGGGCTGTTCTGGCTTCCTGTCAGGAGGGAGAGTTCCTTTGTAGTCTTAGAAAGGAGAGGAAGCACATGCTAGAGTTCCTACTCCTGGAAATGATATATTCTCCTGTGACACCAACACTACAGAGAGATCAGCAAATGTACAAAAAGACAGAAGAGTGATTGGTGAAATACAGCTTTATAAGCACTGCTGCATGGTGAGGGACCAGGGCTCAGACACCCATCACCTATACTACCACTAGTTCAGACAAAGCTCAAGTTTCAATCTTACAGTGGACACCTCTCTCTACAAGTCCTTGCTGTTGCCAATCAGTCATCTATCTTGCCACCATACGTCCTCTTCTGGTGCCAGAAGCTGCACTTTGTATTTACTGCTGGGTGTACCACAAGTATATTAGTACAAAGACACTATTTTACATTTACTTCTGACCTAATTCTTCAAACTACATTTTCACCTCAACGATCCCTAGGAAGCAAAAACCATGACACACCACCTCATCACGGTCACTACCACTCATTCTCTGCACCGGCTCCCCAGCCAGGCAAATTTAGGCTATCTGCACATGGGTGCTTCTTTACAGAATAGAATATCTGAATTTTCATGTGATTTTTCTCTGTTTCTGCACCAAAATCCAAATGCGTTAATTACAGATTTTATTGTGGTCTTTCCCAGATCTCACTCTTTGCATTTAACTGCTGAAATTTACACAAACAATTCACATGCCGCGAATTTCAAAATCCTCTTGGAAAATATATACAAAGCGTACATGAGATTTGTTAAATTTCACTCGCTTTGCTGGTGCTATATAATTCTGTGTTTTTTCCACACTTAAGTGCCAAATGTGTTTTAACTGGAGGTACACCTTCATTTTGTAATTTACTGTGTTATTTTTACATAGCTGATCTAAACTAAAACTTTTGGTATCATTTTAACATGCCCTAGGTCTGTGTACAAAACACATAACATCTGTTATGTTGCATCAACCGGGCCAGATTCAGAACAGGATTCCTATGTACTCAACAGGATACATACACAGGAATGTGGACTATTACATTTTGAAGGCAATATGTCATTAGCAAATAATCTATTGTTTAAATCCCTTTTCTATATTTAGCAGATTGTTCTAAGAATTAATGTTTTTAATTTTCCTGTTCATATTGTATATTAAAAAAAATAAAGATGTAAATCCTGTAGGTTTCCCTCTGATCACTAAGCCTAATAATATGCTGACTCTTCTTCTGTTGAAATTATTTTTTCAGCATTCATCTCATTACCTTCACAAGCAATGTAGAGTTACAGTTACTAGAAAATCGGGAGAAGCATGTTGCTCCAGGGCGTTGTTCTGATTGCTAAAATGTGGAAAATTGGCTTCTACCTCATGATGGTTTTTTGCCTTCCTCTGGATCAATGTTGCAAGGGAACAGGTTGAACTGGATGGATGCATGTCTTTTCTCAGTCTTACAAGCTACAGTATGTTACCATATTAGATAACTCCTCTGTATAAAGATAACATGAAATCATACCATATGAAATGGCTACATGGTGGTGTGAACCAGGAGGACAGCCCAATGTTCACACCCAACATCAAGCCATCTTTACCCTGTGTATGCCTCTGGTCACATCTAGTGGTATTCATGCAACAGAAGAAAGGAAATATCAGTCTGTTTATACTTGTGATTCACTTCAACTTCGTTCCATCTGGAGGTTCATGAAGGTCAATTCCCGTAATAATGCAGCAATTAACAAAAGTGAACTTTGAAACCATTTTATTGACGTAGGGCCTAGATCTCAACCAATGACCCAGGAAAGCTTTCAATTTAATAAGCCTCTTCCTTGCTCTAGTGACGGCTCAGCTCCAGTCAGTGTTTACATTTTACATCAGGAGGTTCTGTAAATGGACAATTAAAATGCCATAAAAAGTGGAGACTAGCAAGGTATCAGCTTCTGCTGTGTTCTTTACCTTAAACTCATGGACAGGCGTGCCACTGGCTCACCAGGGGAGACAATCAATTACATTTTTTCATACTGTCATCATTGTACAAACAGGTTATTTGTGAATCAACCCATAAAAACCTGTCACCAACGGCCAATAAATGGCTCCAAATCAGCTTCAAATGGAAATGTCTTCTTAAGTAGGAGCCTGTAGTAAAGCATGTTCTGGTGGACCAGTCCCATCCTGCTTACATCGAAAAAGGCATGCTCCTAGGACCCATTGCAAAAAGGTAAAGCACGGTCTTCTTATCCATCACACATCATGTAAAGTACTGGTCCACTCATATGGGACATCCCAGACTGCAGGACCCATATGTCACCTCATCATCCATGGTTATGGACGTTTCAGTGTCTGCATAATCTATTACAGTATTTTTTTGTTGTTCCCGCACTAATTCTCACAACATTCATGTTGTGCAATAAATCCTATTTTTGTCTTGTGACAGAAGACATGATGGACAAATAGAATTGCTAGGGCTGTGTACTGAGACCCCACTGATCACGGCTGTGAAGGTGCTGGGGTACTACCAATATTTAATAGACAAAAGATATATTCCTAATCTGCATTCTGTTCCCAAGGACTGGGAACTTAAAGGGTTATTCCGGCTGTTAAACGTTATCCCTTATCAGATCGGTGGGGTTCCAACCACTGGAACCCCCGCCGATCATGAGAACAGGGGACCCCTACCATGCCATGCGCATGGCCACTATATTAATTTCTATTGGAGTTCCGGAGACAGCCGGGTGCAGCGCTCGGCAATTTACGGAATTCCAATAGAGATGAGTGGAGTAGCCGCACACATGCCCGACTAGCTGCTCCGTCCATTTCAGGGGGGGATGGGGGGGCTACAGGAGATACGGGGCCCTGTTCTTGTGATCGGTGGGGTTCCCAGCGATCAAATAGTTATCCCTTATCCTGTGAATAGGGGATAACCTCTAACAACCGGAATACCCCTTTAAAGTGGCTCTGGAATAATATCCGAAAAGTGGCCCCAAGTTGTAGTCTAAATTGACAGAAGACAGAGAAACACAAGAAGGTCAACAGAAGTGGGAGGGGGGCAGAAATACCATCATGCAGCACAAAATACCGCCCCAAAATCAAATACTACAGTGCTACGAGGAGGGAACTGGCAGCCCCTTGGGCATCGGCCCACCGGGAAATTTTCCTGTAGGATATATGGCCAGTCTACTCCTGCAAATGGCAGGTATGGAGAAACAGCACAGTATGATCAGAATACACAGGGGTGACATATAGACCTGCATGGTAGCTGTATACAACATACGGTAGTTTTTTTTTTTTAAACAAAACTATTTTATAGTTGCTTTTTTTAATTCTAGATTCCTTTGAGCAATAAAAAGACACATTGAAAAAGTGCCCCTAGTCTGAGAAACCAGTATTTCCAAGTGTACCCTGTTACATAACAGCTCTATACGTAGCCTGTCGGGTTACAAACTTCCTGATTTCATCCCATGCCCTTTTAGGTATGAATATTGAACCAACATGCCAGCAGTGGGACTGGTTTGGTTTTATAACTGAAAATAGCTGAATGTAAACCCTATTGTAACTTCAGCTGTAAAAGTTTAATCTTAGCACAAACACTTTCCTTACCTGAATAGCAGCAATTTACTGAGGTAAGTACTAGTTTTATGAGCAAACTAACTAATCATGAGCCATATAACGCATCATCTCAGGCTTTTTATTAGGTCCCACAATAAACCAACATCCTAAGCTCCATTTTGAAATACTAGATTTATGTAAGGGTAATGTTCACGTGGCCAAAATACATGTAGGAAAAAACCGATGTGTATCTTGTGGAGTTTGGGGCTGACCCTTGGATTTCTGCAATGGTCTGCCACGCTTCAGATCCCCCACTGGATTCATCCCCCTTGAGTGGGGCCGAATTGCATGTGGACGCCCCCTCCCCACGGTTTACACAGAAACATTCTTGTTCACATCTGCCGTAAACATATCCATCAGGCTGTTCTGGCAGAAAACAGCTTGCTGGAGTCCACCAGATCCAGCCTAGCCGGATACTGCTGTTCACCGCCGGACCCCATTGACTATACTGGGGTTTGGCAGTGACCAGCAGTATCTGGCTTGGCAGATTCCAGAGAACTCTGGCAGGCCATTTCAGCAGAGGACTCCAGCAGGATGATTGAATACATTTATAGCAGTTGTGAACGCAACTTTAGGCTACATGCACACGACAGTGAAAAACGGACGTGTGGTGGACTTTTTTTTTTAATTGCCATCACACATCCATTTAAAGACCAATGGTAGTCTATGAGGTTATTCACATGGCAGTTTTTTTGATGGACATAAAAAATTAGAACATGTTCTATCGTGTCTGTTTTTCACTGACTGCGAATGCCCCCATACAATTGAATAGGCCCATTTTTAACGTCCGTTTCTCAGAAAGGCACACAGTCCCCACAGTCGTGTGCATGTAGCCTCAGTTATCGATGCAAAACGTTGAAACTAATAATATAACTCCAGAATCGCAACAAAAGAAATGCGACCTCAGGACTCAGATATACTGTTATTGATTCAACTACATTATCATTAATTTTATTTTTATTATTTTCTAAATTTCATGTCTGTTATAATTGAAAAATCCAATAAAAATCATTCTAAATGCAAAACAAATCTATATTAGCAACATACGCATGTCCACTTCCATAGCCTCTTGTAACATATACCAGATGGACATCATATTAAAATTATGAAACTTTAAAAATTGCACTTTTTTCTGAATCTTTGAGGGGCTTGTAACAAACCGTTAGTTACACCACTATTGTGACACACACAAAATAAATAGAAATTTTTATATATATATATAGTGAAAAGTGGGCAGGGCTTAACAGTAGGGGCATAGCCCCCACAATCAAATATCCTGGACTGGAACAGGTTAACCCGGCAGTTTAGAGTACTATGGTTTTTTTTTTTTTTCTTTTCTCAAGTGACCTTATGTGAGTAAAGAATGCGGCACTTGCAGAGGAATGCTGAACACCGGCCTATTGAACACACCGCATAAAGCCAGTACAGGATTCAACATGCTTTTTCTGACTTTCGATGTCAAAATCATACTTCTATGTGAGATAAAACCACAATTAGAGGAACGAAAGTATCAACGAGAATAAAGGATGGAAAATAAAAATGTCATATACCCTTCAGTGAATCACACTGATGAATGCACCAAGAAACAAAAGTTAGTGGAAGCATCTGCAAGTAATAAACCACCCCAATTCTCCAACAGACCGGCGACATAAAGAGACAGAGCCCTCTCTGCCTAGGCGATTGTTGGAGGGGGTTCAGGCTCCATTGATTGCATTCTGATGCTCAAAATGTCAGTCCTTTAGAATCAGGGGCGTAGCTAAAGGCTCATGGGCCCTGGTGCAAGAGTTCAGCTTGGGCCCCCCTTCCCTCAGTGCTTTTTGGGTCTTCCTATGCGGCACAGGGATCTTTGGCCCCCCTTAGGCTTCTGGGCCCGGTAGCGACTGCTACCTCTGCACCCACTATAGCTAGACAGGGTCTATTTATTGGGGCAGCAAGACCCACTAACTTTTCTTTAGATCATCTTCTACTTGTCCCAAAATTTAAGGGTCTTTTTGCTGGCATACATTTTGCACATTAAAGTAATCATCATTTAGGGAAAAATGAGGAGATTGGCTGCAATCTTGTCTGATCTGTTCTTAACAGCATTTAGGGCAGCCACTATGGATCATAGACACAATGGTCAGGAGGGGACCTCATTGTTTTCTATGAGAGAGTTTTCTAGGCATGCTCATGACCTGTGCAGAGGTCAGGAGGGAGCAGATAAGCTGCGATATCACCTATTGTACATTGATAACACAGGATCATCATTCACATGTGATATCTGTCATTCTAATCCATCCTGTAATGATCAGCAGATAACTGGAGGGAAGTGATCTGTACAGACCGGGAAGTGACGCGTGTTATTAAGATTAGTGACCAGAGTGAAAACTGCAGGAATTTATGTTTCTGTGGTTTTGTTTTGTAAATATAGACATTGACAATTAAAAATACCACAACCAAGTAATTCTTTAAAACACAGTTAACATAAAAACATGATTTACATTTTTTGTTTTTTTTGGGGCGGGGGGGTATTTAATACTGATAACCTATCCTCACGATAGGCCTTGAATATCAGAGCGGTGGGGGTTCTGGGAATCAGCTGTTTGAAGAGGCAGTGGCGCTCCCCACAGCTTACAAAGCAGAGCACCATCCATTGGATAGTGGCTGTATCTGGTAATGCAGCTCAGCCCCATTCATTCAAATAAGGCCCCATGCATACGACCGTTGTTTGTTTCCGCGTCCGTTCCGTTTTTTTTTCACGGATAGGATGCTTCCCCATTCATTTCAATGGGTCCGTCAAAAAATGCAGATGGTCAACCGTTTTTGTTCCGCATCCGTGATCAGTGTTTTCATTCCGTCAAAAAAATAGTGCATGTCCTATTTTTTTCACGTTTGCGGACAAGGATAGGCATTTTTACAATGGATCTGCTATAAAAATCGGGTAAAAAAAAACGGTCCGTAATCCGATTTTTTTGACGGACGCAAAATTTCAAAGAGGAGCGGACGCGGAGGCAGGCAACGGTCGTGTGCATGTAGCCTAAGACTGAGCAGCGCTTAGCTCAAGTGACCTATAAACACCATGGTCTCATCAAACAGCTGATCGGCGGGTGCCAGAAATCAGACCCCGCATACCTGATATTGATGACCTGTCCTGAGGATAGGTCATCAATATCAAAATCTCAGACAACCCCTTTAAACAGCAGGTCGTTTTCTGATTGCACACCCCCTTTTTATGCAATGGTTTTTGTCTGTCCAAAAGCTGGCATTTCACCGGAAAGGGGCCAGATACCATTATAGTCAATGGGTCGTGGCAGTGAACGTCAGTATCCAGGCCAAGCCGGATCCGGTGAAATTCCGGTAAGCTATTCCCTGTCGAAACAGCCTGCTGGATCAGTTATACAGAGGTGTGAATCTACCCAGAAGTTATTGTTTTTTCATAGAGCTGTCCCATAATCTTTGCAATCTTTTCCAATTGTAAATACAGGCAGGATAATGAGGATCCACATGTAATGACATCTGTGGGAAAAATCAATATTTGCTAAGGATATTGCTGAAAGACTAAATGAATCTACAAGGTACAGGAATTCCCTACGAAGATCACTTCTACCTCCTTCTGCTAAATGTTAGCTTAACTCAAACACTAGGTCCTATTGTCCTGCAATTGGGTTCATTGAATGCTAAGACCATAAACATGAACAACAATAGACCAGTATTCGGGTGCCATCTCAGTGTTTGCCTGGTGTCATTGAACATGTGTGGCCAGTTTGAACAACTGTAATGGTGGCTGTGGCTTTGAAATGATTGTTCATTCAGTGGTTGTTTAACTTTCAATATTATATCTTGTGTTATAAGACATAGCTTTAAAACATTCCTTTTAAAGCATGTCCCTCTGGCTTTAAAAGGAATGTTCACCTTCAGGGGTCTTTCAAGTAGTCCTCCCAAATGGCATGACCTGCGGAGGGAAGCATACTTGCATGTTTCCACTCCTGGGTTCCAGCTTGTTTGCTCCCCTGCATCAACATCCTGCTAATGACTGGCCACAGAGGTGACGTGTCCCCCATGCATCACATGACCCAGTGACGTGACACAGAGAACTTGTCACCCCTGTGGCCAGTCATTGGTGGCAGTGGCCACGTGACCTGTATCAAACAAGATGTCGACATGTGTAGACTGAAGCAACAGAGCTGAAGTCCAGTGGCGGGGAGCAGATAAGTAAGCTCACCTACTCAGATCCAGCAGTTTGGGAGTTCTGCTCGAAAGACCCCAGTAGGTGAACAACTCCTTTGAATATTTTCATTTTGAGTTTTTATCATTTTCTTTTGCATGGATTATAATTCACAATATGAGGTTAGAACAGTAGAATAATTAGTCAACTGCTGTTACCCTATGACAAACTCTATGTTAAATCGGGTAGTCCAGGATTACAAAAACATATCCATTTTGTTCCAAAAAACAGCACCACCCTTGTCCACAGGTTGTGTCCGGTACAACAGATTTGCTCCATTGACTCCAGTGGAGCTGAACTACAGTACCAGACAGAACCCATGGACAGGTGTGAGCCTGTTTTTGGAAAAAATCAGATATTTTTTTCTAATTAGTTTAATTTTGATCCTGTTCAAGGAACCTGTATAATATAGTATTTTTGAGTCACAGGCCCAACCTATATAGACCAGGGCTTTACTACGTGTAACCTGTGAGCCCTTTCCAGTTGTCAAATGATTAACTGACCTTTGATGAATATATCTGCTCAGCTCCTTCTGCTCTAACGTGCGGCCTGCAGATTACACAGCTTTTTCTTCAGAACAGGTTCATTTTAATGTTGGCAGACTGCATGCAGCTAGATAAGCACATCGGCCTCATGCACATATGTATTTTTGGGATACACAGAATAGAGATACTGTCCGTGTGCCATCCGCATTTTTTGTGGATCCATTTACTTCAATCCGTGGACCGTATTTTGAAGACCAGTACAGGACATGTTCTATAACTCGCAGTATGGACATACGGATGGCACACGGACAGTATACATATTTTGCAGATCCACGGTTTGTGGACCACAAAATACATACGGTCGTGTGCATGAGGCCTTATGATGTGGCAGCTTTCAAATAAACCCCTCTATTGTGTAAGAATATTAGATCTTTATTGAGCACATATAGTAAATTCCATGATTATCACATTAATCCACGGTGCATATCAGTGGGTCACGATTTCAAAAATCTTCGTCACTTGAAATCTGTGAAATTAAACTCATGCTCAAGCATGCATACAGGGGGCATCTTTAAGAAGATACATGAACCATCCTCTCGTAGGGTTTGTTCACATCAGATTTGTCGCAGAAATTACCATACACCGATAATTGTTTCTACAGTATGGCCAGGGAGGGACATTTACAAACCCCATTCAGAGGTATGGCACTGTCTCAGAAATGTCTTCAACAAAACTGTCAAGTGTGAACACACCCTGAATATATTTGTCCTTTCACACCAGAATCAAACCATCTTAGACCCTCAGTAGAACATGTAAAGGTTCATTTTGTTTCCACAGGATGTACTTTGTCATGTACTTCTATAAACTGTATATAGTCACAATACCATGTCAGCTATACACAGACATCTGCTTTAGGCCGACAGTTTTTACCCACAACACCCCCTAAACGTGGATAGTAGTGTTGAGCGAACTTGTGTTTTAAGTTCGGCTTCGGAATCCATAACGGGATTCTTTGATAACCCGAACATCGTTATGGTCGGTAGGTAGCGGAATCCATAATCGGATTCTTCAATAACCCGAACCTTGGAAGCCAAACTTAAAAAAACAAAAGTTCACACAACACTAGTGGCTAGGCATATAGCAAGTGTTATTTAGAGAAAAGAGATGTACCTCTTTCACACATCAGTGAATCACAGACATGTGTTCTCCGTGTCCTCCACAGACAGCACACAAACTCATTAACTTTAACAGGTGTATTCATACATCAGTGGTTTTCCATGGACCGTGGGTCCGTAGTCACACCACAGAAGCATGCCCTATTTTTGTCCGCAATTACGGATCCTTCATGCACAATATAGTCTACGGATCCATCAAAACCAAGGCCTCAACACAGATGGCATCCGTGTTTGGTCTGTGGTTTTCACAGAACGTTACTAGAAGATGCTCCTGAAACCAGTTTTCAGCCTAGCAGTGTCCATAGAATACCAGTGACACACGGAAGGCAAAAGCAGACACACGGACCAAACATGGATCCTTCACAGACACTGATCATCTTGTCATGGATGTCAACATGGACATGTGAAAGAGGTCTTAGGGTACTGTTTGCTGAAACTCAACGTGCCGTGACTGATCATTGTTTCTCTGACAGAAGACCTCATAGAAATCACCCTGATCAGTAATGAATATGTTAGGGGGGGGGCATACATTTATTTACCGTATTTATTTTTTTAAAACGCCACTGCAGTTATTTGAGCCAAAGCCAGGAGTGGATCATCCAGCAGGATGGCAACATTCTTCCTTTATATTTCCCTTAAAAAAACTGTTTTTGTGTGAAACCGAATATACATGGCCTGCTTTAGAACAGGTTACTTACGTCCTGGTTTCAGTATGAGTATTTTTGCAAAAAAACTAGTATTGGATCCAACGAGGAACATAGATATAAGGCTTTTCTACAGAACTCCCTACCCTGACACCAATCATAAGGGTTCTCAAGTATGGGGCGTCCTCCATAACAATTCTGGGAATATAGCCGCAACATGGGTGCTTTTTACCATCTATATCACATCTGCAAGATTAGGACCTACTATGAACCAAACTTAGATCTCCATGGTAATAAAGTTTAAATAAAGTTTAATTAAAGCGTTTTTTTTTCTTTTGGACTTTAAAAAGTTTTTTTTTTTTATAATTGCCATAGTGTGGGAAGAGGAATGTTCGTACAATACTAAATTAGTTCACATGTGGCGTAAGGTTAAAGTGAAATAACAGTCCATGTGTAGGTAGGATTAAAAAGGGTTTTCCGAGTGTCTAAGGGCTCCATGCCCGTGCTGTGGAGCGCAAATAGCAGGTCCGCTATATACGGGCACCAGTCGGGTTCACTGTGTGCTGCAGATGCGGACTCCTTGGCTTGAATGGGTCTGCGATCTGCAAGATAAGGCCAAAGATAGGACAGGTGCAATATTTTGCTCAGCGGAGGCAGCTTCGGAAGGCACGGAAACACTACAAAGCGATTCCATGGGCTTTCGGGTACATGCCTACGCACAGCAAAAGATAAGACATGTCCTATCTTTCGCCATATCTTGCGGATCGTAGACCCCTTCAAGTCAATGGATCCACATCACGTAGTGCACAAGGCTAGTAGCCGTGCATTGCAGAACGCCATTTGCAGTCTGCACCATGGACACGGAGCCCTTACGTTTGTGGGCACGAGCCCTTGTACTGATGACATGGCCTATCCTCAGGATAGCTCATTAGTATCTGATCAGTGGGGGTTTGACTTTCGGCACCCCCGACATTCAGCTGTTTGAAGAGGCTGCAGCACCGCGAGCCCTGGGGCCTGTTTCTAGGACAATGAAGTCACATTCATCGGTCACATTTCCTAGGCATAGCTAAGTCTCATTCAAGTGAATGGGGTTGAGCTGCGATACCAAACTAAGCCTCTATTCAATGGACGGGGCTGCAAGAAGCGAGCTCCGCTGCCTTTTCAAACAGCTGATTGAGTTGGACCTCCACTGATCACATACGGATGACCTATCCTGAGGATTAGTCATCGGTATAAAACACTCAGAAAACCCTACCGTAGCAGAAAATAAGGGGTACAAGAGGTTCTCCAGTACAAGAAAAAAAATGGATTCTTTCTTCCAAAAACAGCACCACACCTGTCCACAGGTTGTGTGTGGTATTACAGCTTAGCCTTATTCACCTCACAACCCATAGGCTGTTTTTGGAAGAAAGCAGCCATGTTTTTCTAATCCTGGACAACCCTTTTAAAACAGATTCTGGACTCGACGGACAGTAAATGAATATTTTTGATTTATTGCATTTACCTTTTGTAATTTACGTTATTACACCAATCTGGTGTCAGTGTAGGTAGATACATGTTTGGCTATACAAGCTATATACAGCCAGACCACCTGATTACACATGGCGGCTGAACGAGCACATTATCACTTTATGTTTAGAGATGAGCGAATTTCATATTTTGAAATACGTTCACACTTCGTTTGGTGGCGAAAGCAGAATTGCGCTATGGATTCTGTTACCACGGACCATAACGCAATTCTATGACGAAATGCATAACGGAATGCCTTTAGAGGCATTCCGTCATGATAGAAGTCTATGGGCTGCAATACGGATCCGTCCCGTTTCCGTTATGCAGGAGAGGACTCCCCTGCACAACAGAAACAGGGTGGATCCGCTATGCAGCCCATAGACGTCTATTATGACGGAATGCCTCTAAAGACATTCCGTTATGCAATTCGTCATAGAATTGCCTTATGGTCCGTGGTAACAGAATCCATAGCGCAATTCTGCTTTTACCACCAAACGAAAAGTGTGAACAAATTTCATAACATGAAATTCGCTCATCTCTAATTATGTTCAGTGCGGTCTGTAATTAAAGATTTTATATGTAGACTTAATAACCATTAATTATACACCGTAAATTTGTCATCGTTATTCATTATTGTACAGGTTGTCATTTTTAAGGTCATATACACTTACCCGGATGAGACATTTCAAAAACCCCATTTTCGTTTCCTTCGTTGTTGTATATGACCACCGCTTTGGCCCCAGCCTCCGCCGCTGCTTTGATCTTATCGCTAAATGGACAATCTCCTCGTTGTATAAGAGCAATCCAAGCATTGTTATAGCTCTCTGGGACACTAAAGTTCAGATGTGGTGGGCACTGGCTCGGTGAATAGTGGTGCTGCCTACGCCTCGGCAGGACGACCAGTCCGTATGCCCGGTCCACTGGTGAGTCGTGGCCATAGACCCCAATCTCTCCCTCATCCCAGTAGGTCTTGTTTTCCATGACATACGAGTAGTTCACATTGGCTGTCCATAGAACATCAGATTTAGAGCCCTGTATTGCCAGAAAGCAGAGCACCAGGACACTGTACGATAGATGATGCCAGGAGGCTTTGGCTCCCCTTAACATGAGCCACATCTCGCCTTTAACAGAAAGAGACCAGGTAGGTGCAGCGACTGAAGCAGTACTAGAAAGTATGTCCTTGATACAGGAAGGTTTCTCTGTTTTGTTTGAGCCGAGCCCTCCCTACCTGCTTTACCTGCTTTACCTGCTTCCAGGTGCCGCACAGATCCTCCCATATAGGTTGGACTATTACTTAACCCTTTGCAGCACAGTTTCTGTAGCTATTGTTAAGCACTACTATCATTCCTGGTCACAATAGATCTTTACATTGAGTAGTGGGATCTCTGTCCACTTCAATGGACCTTTCTGAAGCTGAAGTTAAGCCCCTATTACCCTCAGTTCACACTTGCGCGTTTTACAGCGCGTTCCTACGCGCTGTAAAACGCTCAACAGGAGAAAACTCATGTTTCCCTATGGGCATGGTTCTCACCTGAGCGTTTTACAGCGCGTTTGAACGCGCTGTAAAACGCCCTACGCTCAAAGAAGTTCTTGAGCTTCTTTGGGGCGTTTTGTCGCGCGTTTGCACCCATAGACTTCAATGGGAACACGCGTAAAACGCCTTTTTCAATTGGTCTCCAGAGTCACGAACGCGCGTATGACGTGCGTTTCATATTTGCAAAAACGCGCGTAAAACGCGCGTCTCAGAAACGCTCAGGTGTGAACCCAGGGTAAGGGTACGATCACAGGGCGCGGTCGTGCCACGGTTGTGATGCGACCAAGTACTACGTCGGCATATGGGCCATAGCTGGCTTTGCTAACTAATGAAGATTGCACCATTTAGTCGGTCTGCACTGTTAACGGTCTCGCGGTATTGAAGGGGCAGCGGCTCTCTAAAATGGCTGATCGCCGGGGGTGCAGGGACTTGGGCCCTCGCTGATGTGATAATAATGAGCTATCCTGATGCTTTATCATCATTATTAGGCCTCATGCACACGACCGTATGTGTTTTGCGGTCCGCAAAAAAAAACAACTGATGACGTCCGTATGTCATCCGTTTGTTTTTTGCGGATCCGTTGTTTTTGTGGATCCATTGTAATAATGACTATCCTTGTCCGCAAACTAGAAAAAAATAGGACACGCTCTATTTTTCTTTGCGGGGCTACGGAACGGACATACTGATGCGGACAGTACATGGTGTGCTGTCCGCATTTTTTGCTGACCCATTGAAATGAATTGGTCCGCAGCCCATCAGCAAAGAAAACGGAACGGACAAGGAAACAAAATACGGTCGTGTGAATGAACACCTAGTGTTCATAATATCGAAGTATCCGTGGATTTTGATCCAAATTACAGAAAAAAACTTGATTCGCCGCAAAGGCGAATTTCCTTGTGTTTCGTGGTAACTAATCAGTTTTCTTGAAATTTTGGTAAAAACAAACAAACAAAAATTCATAGTCATCTATTACATTTGTGCACAAAGAGGCTGCCGCAGCTTGACGCCGTGCGTGATGACTGAACCCCTGAAAGCCCTCAATGATAATCTCAGATGCCGCAATCAGCGATGACTGCGGCATCTAAGGGGTTCAATGACGGGGGGGGGGGGGATTGTTGCCCCATCACTGTTCCACCATCATTGTGCCCGCTGCATACAAAAAAATGCATTTTGTGACATTTCTTTTTTAAATTTGGCAAAGCAGCTGAATCAAATTTTCAATAACGTTGCTCATCTCTAATCATTATTTTTTTCAGGATAACCCCTTTCAGCGTCCGTTATGCACATTTGGCATCCTTTTTAGCCATTTCCATCTGAGATCCGTTATCTTAGACGGAAAAAAAATGTCCTGCATGCAGATTGGATGGATCGGAAGTAAAGAAAAATAAACAGTCATGTGAACCCAGGCCTCATTCACACGTCAGTGTTTGGTCAGTGATTTCCATCAGTGATTGTGAGCCAAAACCAGGACTGGAGCCTCCATAGACATAAGGTATAAGGGAAAGATCTGCACCTGTTCTGTGTTTAGACCCTCACCTGGCTTTGGTTCAAAATCACTGATAGAAATCACAGACCAAACACTGACGTGTGAATGAGGCATAAGGAGTAGTCATTTATTCCTTATGCATTCAGTTTGCATTGGCCTGTATAATCAGGTGGGTGCAAACAAGCACCGATGGATGTGTACCCATCAATCAGCGCTCGCACTGCCGGAGGATCGGGCAGTGTAAGGCCTCATGCACACAAACGTATTTTCTTTCCGTGTCCGTTCCGTTTTTTTTTTGCGGACCATATGCGGAACCATTCATTTCAATGGGTCTGCGAAAAAAACGGAAGGTACTCCGTGTGCATTCCATTTCCGTATGTCTGTTTTTCCGTTCCGCAAAAGAATAGAGCATGTCCTATTTTTTTTTCGTTTGCGGACAAGGATAGGCACTACTACAATGGATCCGCCAAAATAATGGATCCGCAAAAAAACGAATGGCATACGGAACGTCATCTGTTTTTTTTGCGGATCCGCAATTTGCGGACCTCGAAACACATACGGTCGTGTGCATGAGGCCTAACACCTATTGGTGTTTAGGTAGTTAATTTGATGATGAAATGGCAAAGTAGATTTGCAGAGAACGGCACCTAGATGCAAAGCAGAGAGCAATGGAAACAAGGATGTGAAATGCAGATATGTCCTGTAGGCAAATGCAGGGTGAGATTGGTTGTAAGTGGAGAAGCTTTACCACAGTTTCTGATACCAAATCCCTGCTGAAACCCGTGCCAAAAAAAGGAAAAAATTTGTGTACATAGGCGGTAGGTCATGTACTGATAGAAAGGGATTGGGGCTAACTATTAGATACATGGAGGTCCTTCCACTGAGATCCCCACGGATCATGAGAATGGGGGTCCCATATCCTGCTGGGCCCCCCGAAATGAGTGGAGCTGCAGGTCGAGCATGTACACTGCCGCTCCATTCATCTTCATGGGACTTCTGTGGATAACTGTACAATGCTTGGCTATTTCTGGAAGGTCCCATAGAGATGAATGGAGTGGCAGTACACATGCTTGACCAGCCACTCTGTTCTTTTTGAGGAGCTCTGGGGGGTATGGGATCCCATTCTTGTGATTGTTGGTGATCCCAGTGGTAGAATCCCTTATCCTGGTGGTCTTAGCAGTAGAACCTTCACCAATATAATGGTTATTTGAAATTATTGGAATACCACTGCGTCACTAGTTTTGATGTTTAAAGGGCATCTGTCAGCAGATTTGTCCCTATGAAACTGGCTGACCTGTTACATGTGCGCTTGGCAGCTGAAGGCATCTGTGTTGGTCCCATGTTCATATGTGCCCACATTGCTGAGAAAAATGATGTTTTAATATATGCACATGAGCCTCTAGGAGCAACGAGGGCGTTGCCGTTACACCTCTCTGTAAAACTGCTGCATCGTAGAGCTCATGCGCTCAGCTATAGCCATTTTTGTGGTGCGCAAATTGCGGATCAACAAAACACGGTTACCGGCCATGTGCATTCTGCTGCATTTTGTGGAACGGAACGTCCTGGTCTCAATAGAACTGTCCTATCCTGGTCAGTGGTATGAACCTGGATCTGAATACTTTTGTAATTGTATATAATTAAAAAAAATGTATTTGATAACCGCCGAGCTATTGAATAAAATTTATCTGTATAGCGCCACCTGCTGTTTGTTCTTTTCCTTATTTATTGTCCGTCTCACTAAGCTGGTCGATTGTGCTCAGTTTAAATCTTTAACTGCCACCAGCCAAATTTTCTGTAAGAAGCTGCGGCAGTTACAGGGACAGAGTGGGAGCAAAAAGGACACACCCCCAGAGCTGCCAGGCTGAATTTAGCACAGCAATTGGAACAGTGAATGTGAAGATCTCTGGACCCATGTGCAGTACAGGGATGGTTCAAGCTTTGCTAGAAGGTATTGTCATGTACTATATGATGTTTGATTTTCATTTTTTACATCAATCATGGGACAACCCCTTTAACGCCCCTTTACAGGAGTAGATAATTGTTTAAATTTTTTTTTTAATTTAGCGAAAGTAATCAGTTATCAAGCAGCGTAAAAGCATTGAACAATCCAATGACAAGTGATAATCGTTTAGTTTGTCCTTCTTGCGATCACTGATGTAGACACCTAAGGCCTCTTTCATACGGGCGTCGCGTGTGAGGGCTGGATAGGATGCGGGTGCGTGGCGGGGAAATCGTGCACATGCAATTTTAGTCAGTTTTGACTGCGATTGCATTGCGTTGTTCAGTTTTTTCCGCACGAGTGCAATGCATTTTGCACGCGCGTGAGAAAAAACTGAATGTGGTACCCAGACCCGAACCCGGACTTCTTCACTGTATATTTTATTATTTTCCATTATAACATGGTTATAATGGAAAATAATAGCATTTTTTAATTCAGAATGCTAAGTAAAAGATCCATTGTGGGGTTAAAAAAAAACAAAAAAAAACAACTCGCCTCATCCACTTGATCGCGCAGCCGGCCTCGTCTTCTTTCTTCTTCTTCTTGCAGGACCTGGCTGGAATAGGACCTTCGGTGACGTCATCACGCTCACCACGTGGTGAGCACAGTGACGTCAGAGCAGGTCCTGCTGAATGAAGATAGAAGAACCTTCTATCTTCATTCAGCAGGACCTGCGCTGACATCACCACGCTCACCACGTGATGATGTCACCGAAGGTCCTTGAAATATAATAAAGTAAATGGGGTCCCAGGTAACTCATCCCTCGTCTCCTTAGCAACTATGCATGAAAATCGCACTGCATCTGCACTTACTTGCGGATGCTTGCGATTTTCACGCAGCACCATTTACTTCTATGGGGCCTGCGTTATGTGAAAAATGCAGAATATTGAACATGCTACGATTTTCACGCAACCCACAAGTGATGCATGAAAATCACCGCTCATGTACACAGACCCATTGAAGTGAATAGGTCCGGATTCAGTGCGGGCGCTATGCGTTCACCTCGCGCAATGCACCCGCGCAGAATTCTCGCCCGTGTAAAAGGGGCCTAAAGCGTTGCTGGTCATGCAGAATTCCACAAGTGTGAACAGGTTTCATTTACAGCACAGACTATTCCACAAGGGGTGGAAATGCAACTGCCTGACAACTGATCTATTACACGATCGCACTCACACAATGCTCTGCGTTCAAAAGATAACGACTCGATCGCTGCTCGATCAAATTAATTATCTGCTTGCGTAAGGCCCCTTTCACACGGGCGAGTTTTCCGCGCGGGTGCAATGCGTGAGGAGGACGCATTGCACCCGCACTGAATCCTGACCCATTCAGTTCTATGGGGCTGTGCACATGAGCGGTGATTTTCACGCATCACTTTTGCGTTGCGTGAAAATCGCAGCATGTTCTATATTCTGCGATTTTCACGCAACGCAGGCCCCATAGAAGTGAATGGGGATGCGGAAAATCGCAAGCATCCGCAATCATGTGCGGATGCGTTGCGATTTTCCGCATGGTTGCTAGGATACGATCGGGATGGGGACCCGATCGTTATTATTTTCCTTTATAACATAGTTATAAGGAAAATAATCGCATTCTAATTACAGAATGCAATGTTCCCGGGCTTGAAAGGGTTAAAAATAATAAAGAGTTAACTCACCTTCTCCCATTAGCGCAGAGCCTCAGAACGTCGTCTCTGATAGCTTGGCTGCTTGAGACCTGTGGTGACGTCACAGGGTCACATGGTCCAATCATAGAAGCATTTGAGTGGACCATGTGACCCATGTGATCTCTGTGACATCACGGCAGGTCCTTCATCGAACAACAGATGTTCGATGAAGGACCTGCCGTGATGTCACAGGATCACATGGGTCACATGGTCCACTCAAATGCTTCTATGATTGGACCATGTGACCCTGTGACGTCACCACAGGTCCTCAAGCAGCCAAACTATCAGAGAGACGACGCTCTGGGGCTCTGCGCGTACAATGGGAGAAGGTAAGTTAACTCTTTATTATTTTTAACCCTTTCAAGGCCGGGGAACATTGCATTCTGTAATTAGAATGCGATTATTTTCCCTTATAACTATGTTATAAAGGAAAATAATTACACATACAGAATACTCATCCCGAAACCAGACTTCAGTGATGAAGTCTGACTTCTGGTCTGGGTACCAAGCATGCGGATTTTTTCACGCGCGTGCTCAACGCACTACAAACGTTAGCACACGCGCGGAAAAATCGCGGCGATTCCCGCAACGCACCCGCATCTTATCCGGGCGTCAAACATGACGCCCGTGTGCAAGAGGCCTAAAGGTGGCTTTAACTGTGGGTGTGCACTGTGCCCTGCAAATTCTTGTTCTGAAAAACTACAGAAGGTAAACCGACCCAATCCTGGAAGGTTGCAGAGCTGCCAGACGTGTAATTGAATATTTCCTATGATTATGTATTTCACATGTGACTAGTCAATAGAGTTCAGAGAAGATTTGTATTTGTTTTGCACCTTCAGAGCAAAAAACAAGTGAAGTTTAATAGGAAGGTATATATTTTATGTTTGCGTAGTACATGGTGAATCAAAAGTCTCAGGACACCCTTTTATTTCAGAAACAAAAGGGAAAATGAAATCTCTAAACACGCCAGCAAGTAATGGGTAAGGGGGCCTATCTTTTAGGCTATGTCCGACACATGGCTGCCATCTTGAAAATCACCATATTGGATTTAATGCAAATTATTCCAATGGGAACGGGGTCATGTAGTATATCACAGAACACCAGAATATTCTCAGAAATTGATTGACGCAATCAGATTTGTGATATTTCCTGCGGTTCAAAAGTTATCAACACAAAAACTTACAGCAACAGCCGGGAACGTTCCCTGCAATGCACAGCTATTTGACGTCTTCAGTGTGTTGTCCCTGGTGCTAAACACAGAACTCTGACCAAATCTGATCACGGCAATCGATTTCTAAGAAGATTCTTTCATATGCTACATGACCCCCTTCCTATTGGAAAAATTTGATCCAATATAGTGGCTTTTAAGATGGCGGCCATGTATGTCTTCATATGAAATCAAAGTCATGTGGAGGTACAGTGTGAACCCACAGATTTCTTACAACATGGATCCATAATACAGCTATGAGACCTTCAGCTTCTGTGATCAGCTTTATGGTAGGTTCAAGGTTATAGGGTCTGGATAAAGACAACCTATGGTTGGCATTTGTCTTCATGGCATATGAGCATAAAAATCTCTCACCAAAAATGCAGGGCCCCAGACGGTTCATTTAATGTTACTTAGTTAAATGTGGTGATTTGTTAAAGCATGTATTTCTTTATGTGCAATGTATACCTAATAGCAATGTATTGGCAACATGTACTTAGCACTGGCAGACCTGGTTAGGTTACTAGGGTGATAGACTAAGGCCCCTTTCACACGGGCGAGTTTTCCGCGCGGGTGCAATGCGTGAGGTGGACGCATTGCACCCGCACTGAATCCGGACCCATTCATTTCTATGGGGCTGTGCACATGAGCGGTGATTTTCACGCATCACTTCTGCGTTGCGTGAAAATCGCAGCATGCTCTATATTGTGCATTTTTCACGCAACGCAGGCCCCATAGAAGTGGGGCTGCAGGAAAATCGCAAGCAAGTGCGGATGCAGTGCGATTTTCCCGCATGGTTGCTTAGCAACGGGACCAGATCTTTATTATTTTCCCTTATAACATGGTTATAAGGGAAAATAATAGCATTCTTAATAAAGAATGCTAAGTGAAATGAAGATGAAGGGGTTAAAAATAATAAAAGTTAACTTACCTTAGCCACTTGATCGCGTAGTTGCGATCTCTCCTCTCTTTCCCTGCATCAGCTAAGAACTAAAGGACCTGTGATGACATCACATCACATGGTCCAATCACATGGTCCATTGAAAGTCAATGGGGGACGGAACTGTTTTCTATTGTGTCAGAGAAAACTGATCTGTCCCATTGACTTGCGTTGTGGGTCATGACGGATCCGTCTTGCTCCACATCCCATGACGGAAAGAAAACCGCAGCTTGCTGCGGTTTGCTCTACGGTAAGAGAACACAACCAAACAGAAAGGAATGCATTTTGGTGCACTCCGTTCTGTTCAGTTACATTTTGTCACCATTGACAATGAATGGGGACAAAACGGAAGCTTTTTTTCCGGTATTTAGTAGCGATGAGCGGCAGGGGCAATATTCAAAATTGTGATATTTCGCAAATATTTGGGCGAATATTCACCATATATCCGCAAATTCGAAAAAAATAGTTATCTTCAGTCATTATTTTCTTGATTGCGGAAATCGGCAATTTAAAAATTCGCAATACGAAAATTCACATTCAACGCTACTCCTAAAATCAAAGATATTGCAGCCTTGTCATTGACCCACAAGCGAGAAGCAGAGAGGGATCATGTGTACTGTTAATATTCTAAATATTCGCAAATTTTCGAAGTGCCAATATTCGCGATAAAAACGAGCAATTCGAATATTCGTGATCAACACTAGTATTTAGACCCTATGACGGATCTCAATACCGAAAAATATTAACGCTAGTGGGAAAGTAGCCTTAACCTGTCTCCTGATTACATAGTTGAGTTAGGCCTCTTGCACACAAACGTTTTTTTTGCGAGTGTACGGGCCGTTTTTTTATGTTCCGTATACGGACCCGTTCATTTCAATGGGTCAGCAAAAAAAATGGAAGTGTTTCTGTGTGCATTCCGTTTCCGTATTTCCGTTCCGTTAAAAGATAGAACTTGTCCTATTCTTGTCCGCATCACGGACAAGGATAGTACTGTTCTATTAGGGGCCAGATGTTCCGTTCCGCAAAAAACTGAATGCACACGGATGTCATCCATTTTTTTTGCGGATCCGTTTTTTGCGGACCGCAAAATCATACGTTTATGTGCAATAAGCCTTAGGCCTAATTCACAAGTCTGTAGTGTATTTTGCGGAAACACGGAAACACGGATCCGCAAAACACGGACGGCTGCAATGTGCATTCCGCATTTTGCGGACCGCACATTGCTGGCACTATATAGAGAATGCCTTTTCTTGTCCGCAATTGCGGACAAGAATAGGACATGTTCTATTTTTTTGCGGAAACACTGATGCGGAAATGCTGATGCGGACACATCCATTCCTGCCCCTTTGAAATGAATGGGTCTGCAACCCTTCCGCAAAATTGCGGATGGGATGCGGATACATTTTGCGGACATGTGAATTAGGCCTTAGTCATAGCACTAAAGAGCTACAGACAAGACCTATATAGGCTCTTGCAAATTAGGCTACAGAACCTTTGTCATCAGAGTACTCGTTAAGGAAAGAGACCAGCAACCTTAGAAGGTCCAGAACCATTAAGAATGTGCAAGATAATGACAGTAAGGTACTAGTTATTTATGGCAAAATATTTTACTGGTTTGGAAAAGATTAATTGTCTGTGACGTCCACCATGCTTGGAAATAGACTGGCCATCTGGATCTAAATTCTGCATCCCTCAGCCCCGGATTTGCAGAAGGAGAGCCTGCAAAGGGTTCTTAGAAGGAGAGTCAGGGAGTACTACTATTACCATCATTGTTGCTGCCCCCTTAGGCTGCATTCACACGTCCGTGGAACACGGACCGTGTGATACCGGACTGGCACCCTGCTTAGAGCAGGAGCGCACGGCGTCATTGGTCCCTATGACGCCGTGCACATGGGTGTAGCTATAGGGGGTGCAGAGGTAGCAGTCGCTACCGGGCCCAGAAGCCTGAGGGGGCCCAAAGAGCCTTGTGCCACATAAGAAGACATACAAAGCACTGAGGGAAGGGGGGCCCAAGCTGAACACTTGCACCAGGGCCCATGAGCCGTTAGCTACGCCTCTGGCCGTGCGGTTCCTGCTGCCACCAAAGTACTGTAATACACTCGTATAGATAATAGGAGTGTACTACAGTGCAGCGGCGGCAGCAGGAAGTGCACGGCATCATAGCAACGAATGACGCCGTGCGCTCCTGCACTAAGCAGGGTGCCAGTCCGGTATCACACTGTCCGTGTTCCACGGACGTGTGAATGCAGCCTTACACAGCTATTCGGAGAAAACTATACTGTGATATACTTTGGACATGTGCCTTTTGTTGCTATATGTACTACTACTACCATCATCAACTTCTGCCCCCTACTGCGAGTGCTGATGCCTTCTCAAACAGCTGATTGGCATGGGTCCTGATCTGTTACTGATGACCCATAAAGAGGATAGGTCATCAGTAGAGATGAGCGAACTTTAAAAAAAGGTTCGGCGTTCGGGTTGTGGTAATCGCCGCATCCCGTTATGGATTTCACTACCGCGGACTATCGCGGCATATGGAATCCATAAGGGGCGGCTTCCACCAACCCGAACTGTTGAACAGCCGAAGGACCTGGGGTGACGTCACCGTCATGTGATCAGTGCAGGGGGCGTGGCTCAGCACGGGATCAAATCCATATGCCGCTATAGTGGAATCCATAACGGGATGCGCGACTTACCACAACCCAAACGCCGAACACCGGACTTTTTTTTAAAGTTCGCTCATCTCTAGTCATCAGTAAAAAACACCTTAACTCCTTTAAATTTGGCACATCCCATGCGACTGCTAAGTAGACCAAGACTGCTGTTAGAAATGCCAGTCTTGATAAATTTCCCCCACTGTCATGTCTGTGAACTCACCCTCTTGTAAAAAGAAATCTTATTAAGCTAACAAGCTTGTTAAAGGCTGTTTGGGAATTTGTATTATTTTCTTTTAGTACAGAACCTCAGTGGAGAAAGTGAAGAAAACAAGAGATTAAAATAAGGCTGGGGATGTAAAGAGTGACAGGTTCGACCTGTCAGCCAATTATATGTGATAAAAGGGACAATTTACACTCATTATTACTTTATCCGAGAAAAAGTTTCTGTGAACACCCTAGTTAATTCAAGTGAGATAATCTAAGAATTGTCTTTGATTTACCGGGATTATTTTTATATGTTTGCCTTGTGTTTTATTTGTCTTTTTATATCTATCACACAGGATGAGGCTGGTTTCCCACAAGTGTAATATGGGTGCACTTTTGCACCCAAATTTTATTACAGCCCCAAAGCCCAGACCAACGGTGGGTCTAATGCATACCTCCCAACGTTTGAAAAGGCCACTGAGGGACAATATTAATGGAAAACATTTTTTTGCACTAAGCCATGCCTCTAACTTCCCCCAATTTTCTATTCAGCTGCTTCTCCAAATTTCACAAAGAGATTCGATATGTGACAAATTACTTTGTCACGAATCACATTCCGTTGTATGTAGCGGGTGCAATGACGGGGAACAGCGATCACGCCGCTCCACATCATTGAGCTCCTCAGATGCCGTGTTCAATGTTGATCGCGGCATCTGAGGTTTACATTCAGCCTATCAGGGGGTTAATCTCGCGGCTGACTTGATTGATAAAAATGCACCAAATCTCTGATGACTTCACCACATCATCACGCTGGGTAGTAATGATGTTATAGCGTCCAGCCAGCGTGATGACGTGGTGACATCATATGGAAGTTTGGCTTTATGACGAATCAATTTTTCCAAAAATTCTAAACGAAGTTCACTTCGTTAACTTAGATTCGCTCAACACTACATACAATAGTAATTCCCTTAGTGATCCTTCACAATAGAATGCCCCCTTAGTGCCCCCACACAGTAGTAATGCTCTTTTAGTGCCCTCACTCAGTAGTAATGCTCCCTTAGTGCCCCAACACAGTTGTAACACTCCCTTAGTACCCCCACACAGCAGTAATGCTCCCTTAGTACCCCCACACAGCAGTAATGCTCCCTTAGTACCCCCACACAGCAATTATGCTCCCTTAGTAACCCAACCCAGCAGTAATGCTCCCTTAGTAACCCCACACAGCAGTAATGCTCCCTTAGTGCCCCTCACAGTAGTAATGCTTCCTTAGTGCCCCCACACAGTTGTAATGCTTCCTTAGTGCCCCCACACAGTAGTAATGCTCTCTTAGTGCCCCCACACAGTAGTAATGCTCCCTTAGTGCCACCACATAGAAGTAATGCTCTCTTAGTGCCCCCACATAGAAGTAATGCTCCTTTAGTGCCCCCATACAGTAGTAATGCTCCCTTAGTGCCCCCACACAGTTGAAATGCTCCCTTAGTGCTCCCACACAGTAGTAATGCTCCCTTAGTTAGTACCCCCACACAGTAATAATGCTCCCTTAGTGCCCCCACACAGTAGTAATGCTCCCTTAGTGCCCCCACACAGTAGTAATGCTCCCTTAGTTCCTCCTTCACCGTAGTGATGCTCCCTTAGTGCCTCTTTCTCCCAATGTATGGAGCATATCACCCCTTGGCTTGTGTCCTCTCCTGCTCGTCTCAGCAAGTACATCACTGCATCTCGTTTGACTGCTGGGAAGAGAGTAGACTGGTTAATGGTGGAGCAGGAAGCTCACAGCTCCCTTCATCACCACTGCAATCAATTGTATTTGTGTCCTCAGGACGAGATCCTGTTGAAATCAAGACCCTTTCGAGACTGCAGGACAGCTGCCGAAATATGAAATTGTCTGGCCTGATCCAGGACATTTGGTATGGTCTAATTATCTGAAATACCAGCATCATAGATCTACCTTAGGGTACCTTCACACACGGCAGATTTTGTTGTAGAAAATAGGGATGAGCGGGAGGTGCCATATTCGATTTCGTGATATTTCGCGAATATTCAATTGAATATTCGTCGAATCGTCATATATTCATCGAAATCGAATATTCGTAATTATTCTATTTATCGCGAATAATTAATTATTCACATATTGCAAGTTAAACTTTGAATATGGTATAAAGGCAACTTTCCTATTGGTTGGCTATCTAGAATTAACGAAGATAACGAATATAGCGCTATATTCTCTATATTCGTTAATTCTAGCAAGCCAACCAATAGGAAAGTTGACTGTACCCAGCTCTAAGTTGGATGCGCAATGCGAGAATATTACTTTGCCTATTTTTTGCAATAAATAGAATAATAAGTCAGTATTCTATTTATTGCAAAAAATAGGTAAAGTAATATTCTCGCAACTTTCCTATTGGCTTGCTAGAATTAGTGAATATAGAGAATATAGCTCTATATTCGTATACGTCATAATCATTAATTCTTCCCAGCCAAACAATAGTAAAGTAAGTTGCATATATCCCGCTCTAAGTTGGATGCACAATGCGAGTAATATTACTTAATATTCTCGCATTGTGGATCTAACTTAGAGCTGTGTATAGGCAACTTTCCTATTGGCTTGCTAGAATTAACAAAGATAACAAATACGAATATAGCGCTATATTCTTTATCTTTGTTAATAGCGAAGATAGAGAATATTTTGCTATCTTCATTCTACATAATCACATAATGTAATATTTGCGTACTGCGAGTGAACTTTGAACGGGGTATAACTTTCCTATTGGTTGGCTTGCTAGAATTAACAAAGATAGAGAACATAGCGCTATATTCTCTATCTTTGTTAACGGTATCTTGGGTTCAGATTGAAAAAAAAAAACGAATATTCGTTTTTTAGCAAATATATAGCACTATATTCTAAATATTTGCGAAATTAGCGAAGTGCCGATATTTGTAAAAAAAAAAGTGCGCTATTTAAATATTCGCGCTCAAAACTAGTAGAAAACTGAAAATCAGTTCCATTCATTTCAATGGCGTTGTTATGACAGGAAGCACATGGATTTCTGCAAACCCTATTCATATGATTTTCAGCAGCAGAAATTTTCTGCAACAACCTTGTGCCTCATTCACACGTCATTGTTTTGGTCAGTGATTTCCATCAGTGATTGTGAACAAAAACCAGGATTGGGGCCTCCACAGACATACGGGGTCATTTATCAAATGGTGTAACGCAAGAATGGCTTAGTAGCCCATAACAACCAATGAGATTCCACCTTTCATTTTTGATAGCTCCTTTGGAAAATGAAAGGTGGAATCTGATTGGTTTCTAGGGGCAACAATTCCAGTTCTACTTTAGTTCCAGTTTGATAAATGACACCAATAAGGTATAAGGGAAAAATCTGCACTGGTTCTGTGTTTAGAGCCGCACCTGGTTTTGACTCACAATTACGGATGGAAATCACTGACCAAACACTGACTGAGAGAATGAGGCTTTAGACGGACGGCCATTCATTTGTATATCCAGTCACATTTTTGTGATTGGGTGTGTTAGTGACTGACAACAGAACTGATTACCACAGCGGCTCTCCGACACTGCAGCCAGTTTTGGTAATAACGAAACCCTTTAGCAGCATAATGATATACTGAGAAACCAGTGACGTTCTCCAGTGACATTGTGCTCTATACTACATTGCAAACAGGTTCTACCAGTTTTACGGATGTAGAAATCTACACTTGAGAAAGGTTTTGCATTGAGTCTAGATGACCTGTCCCCAAATTACCTTAAAGTGTAAATGTCATCCATTTTGTAATTTCTTCTAATGTGTAGGTACATTGATATTGATGTTTTTGTAATATACTTTATTTCGTACATATGGACATTTCTATGAGAAAAATCGCTCTGAAGTTGCCCCTCACAGCGCTTTCTAAATGAGCCTTGCCAAGGAAAGGCCATCTTCACAGTTGAGCACAGGAAAGTAGTGAACCGTGAAGATGCTGCAGCACTTCTTCTGCCCTCATTGCCCCCCTCCTGGCTTAAAACAGACCACATATACTTATGGGGTCATCTATCAAACTGGTGTAAAGTAGAACTGGCTTGGTTGCGCCATTCATTTTCCAAAGGAGCTGTCAAAAATGAAATGTGGAATCTGATTGGTTGCTATGGGCAGCTAAGCCAGTTATACTTTACACCAGTTTGATAAATAACCCCATTAATATATACAGACATCCCAACCTGAGAAAACTCATTTCAGGGAGGTGCACTTCTCATTTCAGGGAGGTTTTCTTTTTTTTTTTTTTTTCACGAACTTTTTATTACATTTTCCAAACATATGCAGAAGATAACATATAAGAAGGTTACTGTGCTGATGCAGTATAAAGGCAAATATAACATGAACAAAACATCTATGGGAACATAGTGAAACATTATATAATGTATGACCAAAAAGAACTTTCTACTATGCCCGGGTGACGGCGCAATGAGGGGAATCGAGGCTTCTGACAGTGGCATGTGATGCCGCGCAGCCGCAGTGGCGGTAGTTCGAGTGAGGCTGTCGCACACGCAGTAGCTGCAGGTGGGCTAAAGCTCCCACTGGCAAGTCATAGGATGTGACGTCACCGGGGACACTGCTACAGGTTGCCGGAAAGGTTTACTGCGAGTAAACCTTTCCGGGATATATTGTTTCACATGCGGGCGTCAGGGTGCCGCTATGTAATAACGGGAGACTCTCTGAACGTCCGGGAGACTTGAGATCCCTGATATATATCTATTTTGGCCTGCTTTGCTGCCATCTCTATACTGGCCACAGACCCTACAGGGAAATTTCTCGGTGGGCTGATGTCCAAGGGGCCGTCCGAGCCCTCCTCATGGCCACGGCTCAGGTACATAACAACCTGAAGTTCTCATTAATTAATACTAGGAGCATCAGGTACTCATGACCTGCCCTGGGGATAGGGCAGTATATTATACTGCTCTGTGGTATTTGGTTTTTCTGGGGCAGTATTTCGTGCTGCTCTATGGTATTGCCTACTTGTGGCGTGTGTTCGCCATGCCTCCTTGTTTGTTCTCCACCTTCTGACAATTTCGACTCGTCTACAACATTGGGACACTTTTAGGTTTTTTTCCAGTGCCACTTTAAGCTCCCAGTCCGCCCCTGGCTGACAGTGTATGTTCCCTCTGTATCGCTGGCGTGCTGACCATGTAAGCCGCCGCCAGGAGATACATGAGAGCAGGCCGTCAGGCACGGAGACAGGGAGGAGCAGTTCTACAGTACAGGACAATTATACTATACACTGTAGCTGTGCCTATAAATAAATGACACTTTAAAGCAAAATGTCCTGTGAAATGCACAGACTACTCAGGGCAGAACTGGTTAATTGCTAGTTAGAAATGTCTGCTCTTGACTGGTTTGTCTGATGCGAGTGTGAAAATACTGTATGAGCACTTGCTCTTGGTCCCATCCATGGGCCTCTCCTAAGGCCTCTTACACACGAATGTATTTTCTTTCCGTGTTCGTTCCATTTTTATAATGGGAGTCTATGGTGTCGCATTGCGACATGCGACATGCTGCGACTGCGACGCGACAGTCGCAGAAAAACCCATCTTGAATGGATTTTTTGCGACTGTCGCGTCACAGTCGCAGCATGTCGCATGTCGCAATGCGACACCATAGACTCCCATTATAAAAATTGTCACGCCACAATAGTGCGACAAAATGTCGCGCGACAATTGTCGTCGTCTGAACCTAGCCTTAGGCCTGCTGCTCAGGACTGTGCTGCATTAGATTGAAGCAGAACACATGTAAGGCCTCTTTCACATCTGCATTGTGAGGATCCGGCGTGCACTTCCGTCGCCGGAAATGCCCGCTGGATCCGTCACAACGCAAGACAACTGAAAGCATTTGAAGACTGATCAGTCTTCATTGTGCTTTCAGGTTACCATGGCAGCCAGGATGCTACTAAATTCCCGGCTGCCATGGAAAAGAAGCAGGGAGCCGGTGGAGAAGCTACTTACCTTCCGTGCGGCGGCCGGGGCGCTCCTCGATGACATCACCGGGTCCCTGCGTCGCATAGATCACATAGCTATGCTAAACGTTGGATATGGCGATGCGCTGAAACGATGGTTAGCTTAAAGTCCGATCCGGATTAATGCTTTTCAATGAACATTAATTCCGGATCCGTCCTTGTGGCATGTCTTCGGGGTTTTTGGCTGGAGGAAAATCCGCAGCATGCTGCGGATTTTGCTATGGCCAAAAAACGTGTTAATACTAAACTGAAGACATCCTGATGCATCCTGAACGGATTTCTCTCCATTCAGAATGCTTCGAGATAATCCTGATCAGTATCTTTCCGTCCTAGAGCCCCGAGGACGGAACTCTAGGACGGAAAGGAAAAACGCAGATGTGAAAGGGGCCTAAGGCCTTACTGCACCTCCCTACACCTTCAACTTCACATGGAGGCATCAGGCTGGCATGTGGATATTTAATTGGACATCATTTTTCAGAGGTGTTCTCCCCATATGTCCAACACACAGCACACCATGGATCACTAAATGATAGCACACAGCACACTAATATATCCATGTGACACCATAGAGCATCCTTCAGAGCCATGTTCATTGTCAGACTGAGATGACTAGGGCCCACCAGTAAAATTTATTTTGGGTGCCCACCATATGGATACATCCAAACAATACCTGCCCACACTGCAGCAGACAGCAGCAAGACGCTACAAGATGATTGATTGGTTATGGGGTCCCCGCAGCAACTTTGAGAAGGCAGGTCCTTGGGAAAGTAGGACACTGGCTGTACTGCCTCTGTACCGATCTCAGTCACATGAACTTGTCTATAATACTAGGTGGTTTCTTAAATATTCTACCCAGTTTATATGAACTTAGGCTGGTTGAGGTGCTGTAGACTGCCTATCTATATGTCGTGCAGTAAGTCTACGGAGTTATCTGCCACTTGTGCAGGGGGTTAAGACAAAGTGCCCACCGGGGGATTCACCTGTACCCCTGTGGGCCAGTCCGCGCCTGACCATGTGCATGAAGGTATACACATCCTTTTACAACCATCGCCCTCTGTATTCAAATAGAAGTTAGGGCTCATGCACACAAACGCATTTTTGTATGCATCCGATCCGCATTTTTTGCGGGTCAGATGCGGACCTATTCACTCCAATGGGCCCACAAAACATGCGCACAGCACACTGTCTATTCCGTGGCCCCGTAAAAAAAATATATAGAACATGTCCTATTCTATGGATAAGGATAGGACAGGACGTTCCGTTCCACAGGGTGCGGAATACACACACGGCCAGTATCCGTGTTTTGCGGATCCGCAATTTGCATACCACAAGGAACGGCAACAGCATGAGCCCTTATTTCTGATTGGCTTGGTTCAAGCAAAGATTTCTAATTAAAGTAGCTGTATAGATCTGTACTTATCTCAATGTTATGGCTTTTTAGAGGTCTACATCTCTCCGTTTGCACTAGAAATGTCTTAATGGCTCACAGATACAACATGTTCTTTTTAAAGAAACCATAAAGGATTTATCCCACATGAATATCATGGGTATGGGACCTGCTCCATACTGTGCGCCGTCATACAAGGTCTCCTGTGGCTCTCTGCTTATCATGGGTTTTGGAGTCCATTGGGAGGTCCTAATTTGTGATTAATAGCCTTCCCTGTTGGAGTATGCATACATAATTAGGTGTCAGTGTCACTGAGTAAGACCGCCCACTGGACTCCTAAACCTAGATTGAGCAGGGATAAACATTAGTAAATTAGAAGCTGTACTTTTCCAACTAAACTATAGATCAATCTTCTCAGCTCCTCCTGCTCCATCACATGCTGCCTACCGATAGGACCATGTTCAATCCCTTGTTCACATTGGCATCAAAACGTCTATGTATTGTATACAGGAACCATGACAGATAGGACGGAATACTGAATTATCATTTTTACTGGACAGAATAGCAAAGCATTCATTGCTAAAAAAAAACTATGAAAGCAACATAAACAAGAAATAACACAATGTGAACAGTGGCTAAAACATCACACTGGTGTGAAAAAGTAACACTTTCATCTTCTTTCGCAAAAGGAACACCTGTGTCATGTTCTATATGCAGAAACAAATGGAATCTGAGCTTTACGTAAAGATTCCTGATGACGAACTAACAACAATGGAAGACAAAAAGTTTTTTGTTGGTAAAACACATAATGAGGTATCAGTGACAAAGTGTATTTTTAAAACTGGTTATATAAGTCACTGGTCTGAAATATCGTGTGTCTGTGTATCAGGGTTTTATGATTAGGGATGAGCTATAATTAATTTGTTTTATATACTGTATACATAGATCCAACATATTTTGCACAAGGCATGTGTTCCTTCATGTGCGGCTACAATCTAGTCTTCCTCGTATGTACAATCAGTTTCATGATGAACCCAGTAATCTGAAGAGTAATATGCTGTGAAAAAACATTAGTGCCCACAGGAATTTCATTTAGATTGGGAAAAACATTCCATGATTCAACCCATGACCTTAAAGGGCATCTGTCAGCAGATCTGTACCCATGACACTGGCTGACCTGTTACATGTGCGCTTGGCAGCTGAAGATGTCTGTGTTGGTTCCATGTTCATATGTGCCCGCATTGCTGAGAAAAATGATGTTTTACTATATACAAATGAGCCTCTAGGAGCAATGGGGGCGTTGCCATTACACTTAGATTCTCTGCAACTGCCACGCCCTCTCTACTTTGATCGACAGGGCCAGGCAGTGAAAACGTCATCACATCTGATGTTTCAGCCAAAGTCCATTCGCTCATCCCTAGTCACCAGCATAACATTACCTTTGTGAGACAACATCTTTGAGAGTCTTGAGAGTTTTGTCCACTTTGGTCCTTTCTACTGACGTGGTCACACATGCTCAGTTCCATACTTCAACTGCGAGAAGCTGTAACAAATACAGGGAGAGAGCTGCAGCAGAAAGGGCACATCCTCTGAGAAGAGACACACCCTTTGAGCTGTAACAAAAAGGGTACTACCCCCTGAGCTGTACAAGAAAGGACATTCCCCTCGAGCTGTAGTAGAGAGGACATGCCTCTTGAGCTGCTAGCTTGAAATAAATCTAGCAGAGTAATAGGAGCAATGGAACGGGGAGCTCTGGATCCATGTAAGGTACAGGGCTGGTTCTAGCTTTCATGTACTATATGATGTCTGATTTTCATTTTTGACATCAATCATGACATAACCCCTCTGAGTGACTCATTTTCTATCTTCGTCACTAATATATTCCACACATAGCAATCCCCGGAAGTCATTTGATTTCTCAGTATATTTAGAGCAGGCATCCTCAAACTGCGGCCCTCCAGATGTTGTAAAACTACAACTCCCACAATGCCCTGCTGTAGGCTCATAGCTGTAGGCTGTTCGGGCATGCTGGGAGTTGTAGTTTTGCAACAGCTGGAGGGCCACAGTTTGAGGATGCCTGATTTAGAGTGTCAGATGAACCTTACACAAACACAAGGAGAGCATGCAGATGTTCTGGGTTTCTTCCAACTCAGGATCCCAGTGCTAACCACTATGCCACCATGCTGGTGCCCATACATTTTCAGAAATAACCTCTGAGTGGGTTTTCAGCTGTATACCGTATGTGAAAGCAGGTAACGTATTCATCGCCTTTTGCCTTTAGAGGAACAGGATCATTTCTAGTTCTCCGCATAAGTCTTTCAACCAGATGTTTCAGGGCACACGTGGCACCCGGAACAGGGCAATTTTCTTAAATGTTTTTAATCTGGGGGATTATTGTAGTCAAACAAGTTAAAATCAATAATCTCGTCCAAGGACAATTATGAAAAGACTGTTGACATGAACTCTGTGATGTTACACAATGTGCACTTTTTCCATATCATAATGGAAATATTGTACTCTGATATAAGTGATGACATTACTGCATTTTATCTGTGGTTAGATATGCAATGATGACTTCTTGAAGGCTGATTACACAATATATATCTTCTGTGGCTGCTTGTGGTTGGCCTCTTCTGCCTCTCACATGTCTATTTTTTAATTACATAAGGTTATGGCTTCCTTAATTGGGTCATAATGTGACACAATGTGTTAATTTTAATTGACCACATTAACAAAAATGTTTAGGTTTCCTCTGTGAGGCTCCTATATGTATACAGCAGGAAAATCTTATGAATGAGCAGGCAATTATCAGGAAGGAATGGTTCTTTCTCAATAATTGCTTGCTCAGTCTGTACATGTAATCAAATGGAGGCCAGAAGAATGTCCTGTTGTCTTCTATCTGGCATGTGTCAGCTTAAGCACAGCAAATAAAGAGGGCCACCCAAAAAAATAAAAATAAAAACGTATACTAAGCAATATCCATTTTTTACAATGAGCTCCAATGGATCATGGATGCCACTGTATGTCCTGTGAGTATAAATGCTCAATGGTAGGCTCAGACACACTGTATACAAAGCCTTAGATGCAAATTCTATTCCAACCTGTATTAATAATTTGATTTGCTGGGATTTGGCCCCAATATGCTTCACATGATATATGCTTTAATAACAGAAATTTTCCAGAAGAAAATGACGGAAAACTGCCATCAGTTGCGATTTTCTTTTTGCATGTCCTTCTCCACTAAAGTTGACATGAAGGTGCCTTCAAACATTGGCAGATAATTTGTACAACTGAAAACCAGCTCCATTCATCCCTATGGGGCCTGAAGAATTTCCATGTGCTTGCTGCCAAAACAATCCCACAATTGAACCGATTTTCACTTGCAAAAACTTTCTCCAACAAAATTTGCCCTGTGTGAAGGCTTCCTTAGGGTAAGTTCACACCTGAGCGTTTTACAGCGCGTTCAAACGCGCTGTAAAACGCTTAACACATGAAAACCAATGCTTTCCTATGGCCCTGGTTCTCACTTGAGCGTTTTACAGCGCGTTTGAACGCGCTGTAAAACGCCTGACGCATAAACAAGTACTTGAGCTTTTTTTGGGGCGTTTGTCGCACGTTTTGTGATTGACACCAAAGTAGTCAATCACAAGAACGCGCATACGAACGCGCGTTTCCTATTTGCAAAAACGCGCTGAAATACGCGCGACTAAAATGCGCGTTTCAAGAACGCTCAGGTCTGAACCCAGGGTAAGGGATTGGGTATTTTGCGGTTCTTGAAGCTCCTCCACTGAATAAGTCAGTTGCTAGGGGTCTGACAAGCTCTGGGTAGTCATACTTTACCTAACAGAGGAGTCCTTGAGTGGATGAGCCTCTGAATGACTTTCATATGCCCTAATTAAGTGCATGTACTGCCACGAGATAAATGCTAGACTGTCTCAGTCACTCCCATGGAAAGCGCATAATTGACTGCAGCTCCATTCAAACTCATCCTTCCCACAGTGATACAGTTGGTGTGGGTGGTTTTAGGCTACGAGCTACACAGCGTCATGTGTCACATGACATTTCATGTAATGCTTGTCAATGCTGTCACAATGCGTCATGGTGCGATTTTGTGTCACAGGTCGCATGTGTAGTGAACATGGTTTGAGGTGGCCCTAACACTAAGCTGGATCCCTAGGACACACTTGAGGTGTCACCATGTTTTGCTGCTCATTGGAGGGGATGCTAAGGTGTGGTGCACCCCAATGTGAAATAAATCCAGAGAGTCAGGGTTTGCATGCTTCTTCACTGGGGGAACTCAAGTGCTAAACCGTTTCCATAGTTCAGTGTAAATACAGTGCAATAACAGTGCACATGAACAGGATATATTACAATAAACATATAAAATAATAAAGTGTAAACAACAGCATAAATAATAGTTCCAGTTAACCCTCCAAAGTGCAATAAAGCAGTGAGTTGATGGCTTTGCATAGCAGCAATAGGGGAAAATTTCCACAAACATCCAGGCGCCAAAGTACCCTTGCTCCATGCATGTCGCACGCCACTTTTACTGCATTGACTTTAACAGAAGTCGTGCATGACACACAACTCACCTGCATCTTTTTTTCAACCGTGTCAACTATGTATGTAACTATGTACGTTACCACTGTGGCAATCAGTGGCCTCAGCTATGACTTGTATTTGCACGCCATATGATCGCTGCCCCCACTGAAGCCAGAAGAGGAGGAAAATGGAGTTTGTGCTGAAACTGGAGCACTGGTGACAGATATGTTCTTTTTTTTAACCCTTGCAACCCGTATGTCCATATAAAATGGAATTCCCGGTCTTGGAGAACACCGCTATCGACTAGATAAAATGATTTTGATTTTCTTTTCCTGTACAAGTGAACCTATGCCATGTGCGCATTGTTGAATTATTGGTCTGTACAATCCCTGACTTGCATATACATCAAAGATTGACTTCTATGGGGCTATACTTTACATCCGTTTCATATAGAGGCCTAGAAAGCTTTTTTTTTGTTTGTTTGTTCAAAAACAAAACTCAAAAGAAAAAAAAGTTGACTTGCTGGTTTGCAGTCTCTGTTATAGAGATATTCTCCTCTATAATCTTGAACATAAGCCGGCTTCAAGAGCACCATCTGGCAGCACATGGAGCTGGGTACTGTGGAGCCGGTAGTTGTACCCTACTTGCCACCATACAGCCTCCTCACATGGCTCTGCCTACTGAACTACATTCCATTTTGTTACTTTAGAAGACTTTGTAGGTTTTTTGTGTCGTTCTTGTATTGCACTGTTGCCTGCCAGCACTAATCGCCACAAATAGTTTCTTTTATAGTATGTGTGTTTAGTGTATTGTAGTGGTTACAGTATCCGAGAAGATATATGTATCCGCAATAACCTGCTGCGGTTCGGACTATGATAAGTCTTCAGGTCATGCAATATGATCCCCCAGCTGTATAATATGCTGCTTTGTGTAAGCACACAGTAACAGGGCTAATCTTTATGACTAATCTGCATTCCATTTCTACACCACTGGCTTGCATAAGTCCAGATACACCTATCAACTAACTAAAGGAAAAAAGGACAAGAGCTTACACAAGAATTATTTAAAGTGACACAACATTATCATACAGCTCCTAGATATACATGGTTTATGTTTTAAATAATGGCATGAGTCACTTACTATCCTGAAAAAGAATATGCAGGAGACCTAAATATATTGATATGTCCCTAATAAGCTGCCAACAGGACATTTAAAGTTGCGTCATAGTGATATATCAATGGTTTTGATCAGTAGGCGTCCAAGTGCTGAGCCCCCCACCATTCACTAAAACAAGGAAGAAGAGAGAGGCCATCCATTCAACTTCAGCTTTTTAACAGTTGGGGTTATGTTTGCTTCCAGAATTTGCTGGAATTTCATTGAATCCATTCTTCCCCCTACCTCTAAAATGTTCTCTCCACCATTGGCTGCAACACAACCCCAAAGCATGATTGATTCGCCCCCATGCTTAATGGTTGGAGAGGTGATCTGTTCATGAAATTATGTGCCTTTTTTTCCCAAACATACCTTTGCTCAATGTGGCCAAAGAGTTCTATTTTAACCTCATCGGTCCACAAGATGTTTCCAGAATGCATCAGGCTTGTTTAGATGTTCTTTTGCAAAATTCTGATGCTGAATTTTGTGGTAAGGATGCAGAAGAGGTTTCTTCTGATGACTCTTCCACGAAGGCCATATTTGTGCAGGTATCGCTGAATAGTGGAACACTGTACCACAACTCCAGAGTCTGCCAAATCTTCCTGAAGGTATTTTACAGTCAATCAGGGGTTCTGATTTGCCTCTCTAGCAATCTTGTGAGCAGCTGTTTCTTAAATTTCCCTTGGTCTTCCAGACCTTCTGTTGACCTCCACTTTTCCTGTTAACTGCCATTTCTTAATTACATTTCGAATTGAGGAAATGGCAACCTGTAAACGTTTTGCTATCTTCTAATAGCCTTCTCCTGCTTTGTGGGCCTCAACCATTTTCAGAGTGTTAGTTAGCTGCATAGAAAAACCCATGGCAGATGTTTTTTGGGACAAGGTTAGAGGAATCTGGGCATTTATAAAGCTTTGAAATTTGCATCACCTGGCCTTTCCGACCGATGACTGTGAACAAGCCTTAAAGGGGTTGTCTCACTTCAGTAAGTGGCATTTATCATGTAGAGAAAGTTAATACAAGGCACTTACTAATGTATTGCGATTGTCCATGTTGCTTCCTTCGCTGGCTGGATTCATTTTTCCATCACATTATACACTGCTTGTTTCCATGGCTATGACCACCCTGCAATCCATTCATGGTAGTCGTGCTTGCACACTATAGGAAAAAGTGCTGGCCTTTCTGGTAGCCGAGACTGTGGGAGTTCACACAGGCTGGTGTTTTTTCCTATATTGTGCAAGCACGCCCAACGCTGCTGGATTGTAGGGTAGTCGTAACCATGGAAACGAGCAGTGTATAATGTGATGGAAAAATGAATCCAACCAGCAAAGGAAGCAATATGGACAATCACAATACATTAGTAAGCCCTTAGAATTAACTTTCTGCACATCATAAATAATATTTCTGGAGTGACACAACCCCTTTAACCTTAACAGGCTTTTTAAGGTCTGAGACCTTGGTCAAGTTATCTGAGAGCTCAGATCTCTTTTGTTTCCCATACTTTTGTGAGATATGTACTCCTTTCCTTATTTCACAGTAAAATTATACAAAACCAAAATAATATACTGATATTGCTTAAAACGTTATGCCTTTTGGAGATCATTTCATCTTCAACTTGCTTAACTGTTTACAGTAACAGTAACTTTGACCAAGGGTGCCCAAACTTTTGCATGTAAATTTGAACCTCGGAGACTGACCTGCCTAGGAAGATCAAGAGATAAAACACTATGGGGGAGATTTATCAAAACTGGTGCAAAGGAAAATGGGCTTTATTTTGGCTGTTTTTCTGTTGAATTTCAGCACTATTATGCCACTGAAAATGAAATATAAAGTATTGCACTTCTGTAGCAGTCAGCACCGAGCGACAAAACTCCTATATAGATTGCATAACGGGTGCAGACCCAGAAATACGGTCGTGTGAATGGACCATTACACTATGTTCCTATGTGGTGCCGCAAACACTATCAAGCTCCCCCAATCCCCACTGTGGGAAGCTGGTACATACCCATGGCAAAACAGGAGTTTTTAGTGGTTTTAATTAGAGATGAGTGAATTTCTCAAAAAATTTCCGAAAAGATTACTACTGTAGCGCGAAAGAGTGCACTTCTTTTACACCATCGTCAGCTGATTCCACATAGATGATTCTACAGAACCTGTTCAATTAAATGCTTATACAAGTAGAGCCCCCCTGACAGAGTGGAGAGCATGTCAGCAGTAAGTTTGTGGTGACATCACAGGTTATTTTGCCCTTCCTCTGATCTGTCAGAACAATAACCCCCCAAAAACGGATCCTGTCTGGTAAGCATCCGCCTTCACTTGGTCAGCATTTGGTCAGTAATCCATCAGTATTGCTAAAGCCAAAAAAAAACAGGAGTGGATCCAAAACAGAGATGACACATGTATGGAATATTTGCATGTCTTCTGTGTTTTGCACCCACTCCTGCTTTTGGCTACCAAATCATAAGCTAATTCTGATGGGACCATACAGGCCTTTACAGCTGCTACACAGACATGATCTATTGTGAGTCTCATTTTTCCTTCCTTCTGACAGATCAGAAGGGTCAAATAAATGATGATTTCAACCAGGCCAAAAAGGCAAAATAGTGGCCCAGTCATGGAGTGGGGAGGGTGGGAGAACAGCTTGAGAAGTCCACAGAATGGCCCAATCACATAGTGTTGAAGTAGCAGCAGCATGAGGAGACCAAAGAGTGGCCCAGTGACATAGTGGGGAGGTGGCAGCAGCAGCATGAGGAGACCACAGAGTATCCCATTTACATAGTGTTGAGGTGGCAGAAGCAAGAGGAAGCCACTGAATGGCCCAGTGAGATAGTGTTGAGTTAGCAGCAGCATGAGGAGGCTACAGACTGGCAAGGTGACATAGTGTGGAAGTGGCAGCAGCATGAGGAGGCCACAGAGTGCCAAGGTGACATAGTGTGGAGGTGGCAGCGGCAGCATGAGGAGGCCACATAGTGGCAAGGTGGCATAGTATGGAGGTGGCAGCAGCATTACGAGGGCACAGAGTGGCAAGGTGACATAGTGTGGAGGTGGCAGCAGAAGCAGCATGAGGAGGCCACAGAGTGACCCAGTGACATAGTGTTGATTTAGAAGCAGCATGAGGAGACCGCAGAGTGGCAAGGTGACATAGTGTGGAGGTGGCAACACCAGCAACATGAGGAGGACACGGAGTGGCCCAGTGACATAGTGTTGATTTAGCAGCAGCATGAGGAGGCCACAGAGTGGCAAGGTGGCACAGTGTGGAGGTGGCAGCAGCATGAGGAGGCCACAGAGTGGCAAGGTGACATAGTGTGGAGGTGGCAGCAGCATGAGGAGGCCACAGAGTGGCAAAGTGACATAGTGTGGAGGTGGCAGCAGCAGCATTAGGAGGGCACAGAGTGGCAAGGTGACACAGTGTGGAGGTGGCAGCAGCAGCATGAGGAGGCCACAGAGTGTCCCAGTGACATAGTGTTGATTTACCAGCAGCATGAGGAGGCCACAGAGTGGCAAGGTGACATAGTGTGGAGGTGGCAGCAGCAGCATGAGGAGGCCACAGACTGGCAACGTGACATAGTGTGGAGGTGGCAGCAGCATGAAGAGGCGACAGACTGGCAAGGTGACAGTGTGGAGATGGCAGCAGCAGCATAAGGAGGCCACAGAGTGGCAAGGTGACATAGTGTGGAGGTGGCAGCAGCAGCATCAGGAGGACAAAGAGTGGCCCAGTGACATAGTGTTGATTTAGCAGCAGCATGAGGAGGCCACAGAGTGGCAAGGTGACATAGTGTGGAGGTGGCATCAGCAGCATGAGGAGGCCACAGACTGGCAACGTGACATAGTGTGGAGGTGGCAGCAGCATGAAGAGGCGACAGACTGGCAGGGTGACATAGTGTGGAGATGGCAGCAGCAGCATAAGGAGGCCACAGAGTGGCAAGGTGACATGGTGTGGAGGTGGAAGCAGCTGCATGAGGAGGCCACAGAGTAGCCCAGTGACATAGTGTGGAGGTGGCAGCAGCATGAGGAGGCCACAGAGTGACCCAGTGCTATAGTGTTGATTTATCAGCTGCATGAGGAGGCCACAGAGTGGCAAGGTGACATAGTGTGGAGGTGGCAGCAGCAACGTGAGGAGGCCACAGAGTGGCACAATGACAAACTGTGGAGGTGGCAGCAGCATGAGGAGACCACACAGCGGCCCAGAGACAGAGTTGAGATTTGGCAGCAGCATGAGACCACAGACTGGCAAGGGGACATAGTGTGCAGGTGGCAGCAGCAGCAGCATGAGGAGGCCAGAGAGTGACCCAGTGACATAGTGTTGATTTAGCAGCAGCATGAGGAGACCACAGAGTGGCAAGGTGACATAGTGTGGAGGTGGCAGCAGCATGAGGATGCCACAGAGTGGCCCAGTGACAGTGTTGATTTAGCAGCAGCATGAAGAGGCCACAGAGTGGCAAGGTGACATAGTGTGGAGGTGGCAGCAGCATGAGGAGATCACAGAGTGACCCGGTGGGGATGTGGGTGGAAATAATAGTACCCGTTAACGATGGTGGGTGTAAGAAGGAGCACTTGGCATCAGATGTATGGCATCAGGTGGGTGGCAGCATCAGAATAGTAGCTGAGGTAGGTAGCCAGAAGAAACCAGTCTCTTTTGTCAAGGTTTGGGTGAGGCAGTATGGATTATCTAATCTGATGCATCAGACATTGGTGGGTGGAAATCCTGGCTGATCCACACCTGATTCATCTTGACAACGGTCAGTCTCTCCTTGGGGTAACTTTGACCCCCGCCACACTAAACACCCGCTCTGATGCCACACTACTGGCTGGGCAGGACAGCTTTTTCAGGACAACTCAGCCAGTTGCGGCCACAAATCCAGTTGGGCTGCCCAGTAGTCCAGCTGATCTTCAATGTGGGGTAGCAGGGTGCTGTCCAAGTATGCCACCACCTGCTGGTTCAGGTTCTGCTCCAGGTCTAGCTGCTGCTGCTGGTGAGCAGTTTCTTCACTGGGCGGGTTAAAAAAGCCGCTCATTATCGACCATAGACTGAAGCTGCTGCTGATGGAGCTGGTACTGCTCCTACCCCCGCCCCCTGTCATAGCAGCCATGACAGTGGAACTAGAGAGCAGAGGGCTCCCCCAGTCAGACCTGCGAGAGGATGGACGAGGATGTCCTATAATAGTTCAGTTTGTCCTCCCTCTCTGCGGGTGTAAAAAAGGTCCCCATTTTGGACCAGTAGCGACGATCCAACAAGGTGGAGAGCCTTGAGGAAAATGGGTCGTTCCAGACATTGTTCAGAAGAACAGTGTACCTTGTATAAAAAGTTGATTGGAGAGGGTAAAACATATAAAGAAGTGCAGAAAATGATAGGCTGCTCAGCTAAAATGATCGCAAATGCTTTAAAATGGCAAACAAAACCTGAAAGATGTGGAAGAAAGCGAAAAACTACCATTCAAATGGATAGAAGAATAGCCAAAATGGAAAGGACTCTGCCAACAATTAGCTCCAGGAAGATCAAAGAAGATCTAAAGTTACCTGTGAGTACTGTTACAATTAGAAGACGCCTATGTGAAGACAAGCTATCTGCAAGAAGCCCCTGCAAAGTCCCACTGTTGAAAAAAAGACATGTGCTGAAGAGGTTACAATTTGCCAAAATGCACATTGATTGGCCTAAAGAGAAATGGCGCAACATTTTGTGGACTGATGAAAGTAAGATTGTTCTTTTTGGGTCTAGTTTGTCAGACAACTCAAACACTGAATTCAAGCCACAGTACACTGTGAAGACAATGAAGCATGGTGGTACAAGCATCATGATACGGGGATGTTTATGTAGTGTACGGGAGTTGTACTGCCCGTCACTACAGAAGGGTCACTTGGCTGCTGTCGCTCCTCTCATTTATGGGGAGGCTGGTAAAGGTCCTATTTGTACAATGCAATGTAATTTATTGTATTTAATTCCCTGTTACTGTGAAATGTGCCATGTGCAGGCCGGCTAGGGATGTAATTCCAGCTCTAGTCACTAGAGGGAGCTAGGTAGCCCTAGTCTATATAAGGCCCAGTCAGGGAAAGAAAGCTCAGTCAGACAGCTCAGCTCAGTCTACTCCAGGCCATGAGCCTGTGAGGGTCTACACCAGGCCCTGGGCCTGGGAAGGAGTGCAGACCCTGGAGTCTGTGAAGGCCACATGTCTCAGGCCTAAGCGAGTCAGCAGAAGTCAAGCAGAGGCAATCCCTAGAGCAAGAGGTACTAAATGCCAAGAGGAGGTACACTGTCTACTGGAGATTCAAGGATATAAGCCAGAAGTAGGGCATTGGGGCCTTGAAGCATCAATTCCAGTCAGGACAAGTCAGGAAGAAAGTAAGGTTCACCTGCAATTCTAAGTCCTGTTATTTTCCCTCTGTTATTCCTTGCTGGATGTAAGCCTGCTGTAACTGCGACTGTACAAACGTCTATTCTCTGCAACAAGAACTGTGTTAAGAGGTTGCCTGCTGTATTTTCTACGGTTTTCAGTAAAGTTGGAATTCTGTTTTCAAGTTACAAGTCTGCACCTCTGTTATTCCTACTATAAATACGGTGTGCCACCGTTTACTGGCACTGGCGTCACGACACATCAGGGACCCAGCCATAGGCACGTTAAACTACAACACCAAGGGCACCTCACATTCCACCTGGCTGTGTCCCGCAAGAACCCAGAGAGTGCCCCAGAGGAACAGCGTGCCGGCCTCTCCATCACTGGCATTCCCCAGGTTAGTTCCATACATTGCCCTGACTTGGGGATGCTACATTTCTCATACTTCGGTGTTGGGCCTATTTATCGCATACCAGGGATCATGGATCAGTTTGAATACATCAGAATACTTGAAGAGGTCATGCCTCCTTATGCTGAAAAGGAAATGCCCTTGAAATGGGTGTTCCAACAAGACAACGACCCCAAACACACCAGTAAACGTGCAACATCTTGGTTCCAGACCAACAAGATTGACGTTATGGGAGTGGCCAGCCCAATCCCCGGATCTTAATCCAATAGAAAATTTGTGGGGTGACATCAAAAATGCAGTTACTGAGGCAAAACCAAGAAATAGAGAAGAACTGTGGAATGTAGTCCAATCATCCTGGGCTGGAATACCTGTTGACAGGTGCCAGAAGTTGGTTGACTCCATGCAACACAGATGTACAGCAGTTCTCAGAAACAGTGGTTATACAACTAAATATTAGTTAAGCGATTCGAAGGAAAGCTAAATCTTCAAACATTTTTCAGTTTATATAGTGAATGTTTGAGTTTGTAAAGAAGAATACAAACACTGCTATTTTTTTGAACAGTCTAATATTCACTTTTCTTCAGTTTTTTTAGAGGAACAACACAAATTTTATATATTTTTCTTCATGTTTTGATTTGGAATAGAATGTGTAGTGTTCCTAATGCATTTATGTGTATGGAAATAAAAGCTAGAAGTATTTTGAGCTTTATTCACTTTTTAAACACACTGCTATTATTTTGAACACAACTGTATATTGTCCTTGACGGTAGTTACAGCTCCACATGTCGGCGCTGCTGTGTACTTTGGCAGACACCAACAGGCTCAAGGACTGTCCCACATTCTGTTCTACATATTTGTGCAGGGCTGGTACTGCCTTTTTGGCAAAGAAATGATGACTTGGGACTCTCCACCTCGGTTTGGCACAAGCCGTCAGTTCTCTGAAAGGTGCAGAGTCCACCACTTGGAAAGGGAGGGACTGCAGCACTAGCAACTTGGCCAGGAGCACATTCAGCTTCTGCGCCGTTAGATGAGTGCATGCATACAGTTGTCTCTTGGAAATCGCTTCGGTGATCGATTGCTGACAGAATGACTGACGAGGTGTAGGAGGGCGAGGAGCAGGAGCATCAGGACTGGTAGATGATGGAACGGACAGACAGCTCCCTTCGGATGAGGTGGTGGAGCCTTGACTGCCTGAAATTGGGTGCGTGCCACTGGGTGATGCAGTGGTTGCTGCAGCAGGCTGGACCACCACATTGAAGCCACGGTTCTCCCAGGTCACTTTATGGTGACGCTGCATATGTTGACACAAGGCCGTGGTGCCAACATTGGCACCCCGGCCACGCTTCACCTTCTGCCCACCGATTCGGAAAATTGCCTTGTTCACCTCCTCCGGCAGCTTAACAAAAACTTCCACACCGCCGAGTAGGTGATTTTATCCCCAACACTCTGCACTGACTGACTGGTACCGCCGCTGCCTCCGTGAACCCCTGCACCACTACTTTCCGGGAAGGTAGGCTCCTGCAAAGCAGGTGGCGTACCCCGGGCATGTTTGGCTCCTGACCTCACACTGCTGTCACCCTGCTGACTCCCAGCCACGCTACCGACTTGCTGGCTCCGTCGCTGCCTCATACGCAAGCTGCCACCCTCTTCTCCCGATGATGATGAAGCCCCTTCTTTACCCGGCTCCCAATTGCAATCGGCTACATGATCATCGAGTACTGTCTGCACGTCATTGATGTCCTCCTCAATGGTCGGTCTCTGAGCCAGGAGCCTGACTGCTCGCAACACCAGCTCCCACGCCACTCTCCTCACCACCATTTGCCCGCCTACCGGAGGAAGCGGCGAATGTCTCCTCCAGATCTTGGCTGGGCAGTAGCTGCTGACTGTCCTCTACTCTAGTAGCTAATCCTTGCTGTATAGTGGAGCTGAGCCCACAGCATATAAATCTTCTCTGGCTGAGGGAACAGAAAAGGACAGAGGCAGGTTGAGGACAGGTGAGGGCACAGGGCCTGCTCCCAGGCCACTATGGGTTGTGTCTGACGAACCCACCGACTTTTGGCTGGGGGTGTCTGATGTCACTAGGGATGAAGTGGAAGACCGAGTCAACCATTCAAGAACCACTGGGTTGCTGGTCAAAACACGACCGCTAGATGACATCGAGAGCTCAGGCCTCTCGAAGTGACCCCTGCTGCCATGCCCCCTTAGTCTTCTGTGACCTGTGCCTGTGCCAGAAACATTTAGGCCTCTGCCTCTCCCCTGTGCAGGGACTGTCACTTCTCTGTCTGACATACTGTTAAACCAAATAAGTAAATAAAAAGGAAATTAATACACCCCAAAAAAGGCTGTAATTTTCTCACTTCACCACACAACGGCCAATAAGCCCTTTTTTTCCCACTAATACATGCCAAAAAAGGCTTTAGAACATATAACTGCACCGCTGAATGGCAAATAATTTTTTTCCCCACTAATACACGCCAAAAAAGGCTTTAGATCATATAACTGCACCGCTGAACAGCAAATAATACTTTTTTTTGCCACTAATACATGCCAAAAAGGGCTGTCATTTTCTCAGTTCACCACACAACGGCTAATAAGCCCTTTTTGTCCGAAATTATACACCCCAAAAAAGGCTTTAGAACATATAACTGGGATTCGCGTCCCCACCTATCCCTTGGTTGAACTTGATGGAATTATGTCTTTTTTCAGGTGTGAGTAGGCGACTAAACCTGCAGCGTTATTTGGTAGGCCTGAATGCTGCTCTACGAATGGGTGGCTGACAGTGCCTCCAGTACCTTAACTTTGTCTCCCTCTGCTGAAAGCTCAGAGTTGGCACCTGCAGCCCATGCCCATCAGTCTTTCACCTCACCCCCTTGCAAATCAGCCAAGCAATCTGAGCCCCAAGTCATGCAGCAGTCTCTTATGCTTTTTGATGACTCTGATGGCAGGGTTTCGCAGGGCCATAACCATAGCCCTGCCCCAGAAGTGGAAGAGAGTGAGTGCACGGATGCCCAACCACTTAGGTTTGAGGATAAAGCATGGGAAGACCGCCGCAGCACGTCTCTGATGATGATGAAACACAGGTGCAAACTGCTGCAGCTTTCTGCGATGTGCAGACCGACAAAGCGGGCAGGGGTGAAGACTGGGTGGAAGATGATGTTGAGAACGATGAGGTCCTACACCCCAAAATTTACCACTTAAATTCATGCTATTCATGGGTGGTTAAAAAAAATCATATTTTTTAAGGCCAGGAATTACCTTTGTGGCCTGCGCTGCATATGTGCCAGGGACAATAATATAGTTAATCCGTCTGGAAGTTCAGGGGTTAACATATTCAAATTTTTTGCTGTCAAGTAACCCTGCACTGCCTAGGTGACAGGGACCGAAAATTTTAAAAATCTTCTTTTAAATTGTTGGGTGCAATATTACCATTTTTGCCGTGAATAAACCCCTCCTCTGCCTGGGTGAAAGGGGCCTACATTAAAAATCGTCTGTTCCATTGGTGGGTTACATGAACCCTGTTTTGCTGTGAATTAACCCATCCTCTGCCTGGGTGCCAGGGGCCTACATTTTTAAAAATCATCTATTCCATTGGTGGGTGATATGAACCCGGTTTTGCCGGTGAAAAACCTCTGCTGTGCATTGCTGACAGGGAACCAAATTTGGTAACAACGTCTGTTAAGGATCGAAAGATGCGTGACTACAAAAGCACGCTGGTAGACGCGCTGCTGATGGCATTCCCACCTGATGCCTCCTCAACCTCCTACTCTACATCCATTTCTTCCTCCTAGATCAAAATTTAGATTTTAAATTTTTATTTATTTTATTTTAAGTCATTTCCCTATCCACATTTGTTTGCAGGTCACTTACCCACATTTGGCTGCCTTTGGCAGCCCTCTAGCCCTTTCCAGGACTTTTTTACAGCCATTTTAGTGCCCAAAAGTTCGGGTCCCCATTGACTTCAATGGGGTTCGGGTTGGGGGTCAAGTTCGGATCCTGAATTATATTCTGTAAATTCGGCAGCGTTTAGATTGTTGGGTGCTGTAGTTATATGCCGTTAAATCTCCATTATGTCTCCATGATAAATCTTCAGCGTGGGGGCCCTGTGTGGCTTCTAAACACTTTCAAAATAATCCTTCAGCAGGGCGAATAGATGCCAGACGACTAGGACGCTCCATGACCCGTTTTTTCTTTCAAACTACCCCTGCACTGCATACCTGACTGGGAAATATATTCTGTAAATTTGGCAGCGTTTAGATTGCGCGGTGATCTGTACCCCTTTTTTCTTTCACACTACCCCTGTCCTGCATACCTGACTGGGAAGTATATTCTGTAAATTTGGCGGCGTTTAGATTGTTGAGTGATCTGTCCCCCTTTTTTCTTTCACACTATGCTTCCCCCCCTGCACTGCATACCTGACTGGGAAATATATTCTGAACACTGGTAGATGCACTGCTGATGGCATTCCCACCTAACACCGGGGCCTCAGTGGAAGCACAAGGCAGAGGAGGAGGAAGAAGTTGCCAACGCAGCTGGGGTACCGCCAGCACCTCAGAAGGCAGGGTTAGCATGGCCGAAATGTGGAAAAGCATTGTTAGCACGCCACAACAACCAGCACCACCAGCTGATATGGAACATCTTAGCAGGAGGCAGCATTTTAGCAAAATGGTGGAACAGTACGTGTGCACACTCCTACACGTACTGACTGATGGGTCTGCCCCATTGAACTTCTTGGTCTCCAGATTGGGCACATGGCCTGAGCTTGCCCGTTACGCCTTGGAGGTGCTGGCCTTTACCTGCAGCCAGTGTATTGTCTGAATGTGTGTTTAGCACGATAGGGGGCGTTATCACAGACAAGCGCAGCCGCCTGTCAACAGCCAATGTGGACAAGCTCATGTTTATTAAAATGAACCAGGCATGGATCCCACAGGACTTGTCCGTACATTATGCAGAATAGACATGTATACCATCCTCACCCAGCCTTTGTTATACTCCAGCGCACTCTTTGTTTTTTTCTATATTTCCCATATTTCTATAATTCCTATATTTGTTCTTTTCTATATTTCCCAATGTTTTGGGGTCTACCCAATAAACAAACCAAAAAAAAAAAACTGTGTTGTTGGCGACCACCGCTTCCACCTACACTGCCACGTCCACTGCCTCCTCAACCTCCTACTTCATATGGACCTCCTCCCCCTAGTTCAAGATTATTATTTTTAATTTTTATGTATTTTATGTTATTTTATTTTTTTGCAGGCGAAGAGAAAAAAAAATAAATTACTTAACCGTCCCAATCCTTCCAAATACTACCCCACTTTGTGTAGGACCCTCTTTGTCTATACAAGATTCTCTCATAGCTTTTCACCTTCTTAACTAGACATAACCAGTTGTTGCAGTCTGGAGCAAAGGAGGAACACCATTCTCTAGATATAAGAAGCCTGGCCAAAAACATCACTTTGATCAACAGTCGGCGCTTCAGGGGCTGACAGTTGACCTCCGATAAATCCCCCAAAACCCATACTTTGGGAGATAGAGGAATATCAATATTAAGTCTCTGAGCCAAAGTTGTTTGAACCGTTCTCCAATATCACTCACTATCGGGCAATCCCAGAATAGATGTAGATGATCTGCCCTGGGGTCCCCACAACGGGGGCAATCAGAGGAGGCTCTAAATCCCCCCCCTATGGAGCCATAAAGGTGTCACATATATTTTGTGCATAATATTAAACTGTACAACAGTATAATTAAAATTGTGCGAAACCTGACTTAAATTATCCCCTATATTCTCCCAATCCGGGGAACCCACCTCTGACAGTGAAACAGACCAGGATCTCTGTCCTGGAGAAAGGCATTCCAGAATTTTTTTTTTCATCAAGTGTCTATAACAGTGTGATAGTTTAACTTTCATACCACCTTTCTTACAAATCAAATTGTGCAAAAATTCAGGAGTGGCTACATTAAGTGAATGACTATCAGCGATACTAAGAAGTGCCGACCTCAGTTGAAAATATGCATACCAAGCTACCTCGCCTACATTTAACCTTTTGTTTTAGCTCCATAAGAGACAGGATTTGCCCATCTTTAACCACCTGATTCAGATATTGAATATTTTTCATCCTCCAATATTGCCGACAATTTGGATCATCTAAATTCAAAAGCTTTGAGTTATGCCATAGTGGAGTACAAATAAGTGATGCCTTGATTTTAAACCAGCTCTTTATAACCAGCCAGGCTTTTGTAGCAATTCTGCAGAAAGGTTTATAACCAGTCTGTGTGTTAAGTAAATAATCGACTCTAATACTGTAAATAAATCCAAAAAACCTGAATCTTTCACCAATTTTCTACAGAGATGGCTATTTTTCCAGTCATTAAAAAAGCAAAGTTGAGAGGCCATAAAATAACCCCTAAAATAGGGGAGGTTAAGACCTCCCCGATTGTAGGGCATAGAAAAAGAGAGCGCCTTTAATCTCACGTGCTTCCTCCCCCATGGTAAATCATTGATCATCCGCTCTATCAATCTAAAATACTTATCTTCAATCCAAACAGGCGAATTGCGAAGAACATAAAGAACCTGGGGCAACACCACCATTTTTATTAATGAAATTCTGTCCGCTCTTGCGGGCAATTTTTTTTGCCAAATCTTAATTTTAGATCTCAACTTTGACAATAAAGGAATCAAGTTGAGTTGTAGATAATCTTGAATTCTGGCAGAAACTGTTATCCCCAGGTATTTTATTGAATCGGAGATCAATAACCGATTAGTCGAATTTTCCATAGATCCTCGCAATTCATCTACAGGGAGAAGAGCAGGCTTCTCCCAATTAACCTCCAAACCAGAAGAATTAGAAAATAGGTTAACTAATTCCATTATTCGAGGAAGTGTGTTTTCTGTTTGATGAATAAAAAACAAAATATCGTCTGCATAGAGGGATATACGGTCCTGTTTCCCCATTACACCAAAACCACTCTCAAATCCTGCCTTATACTAGCTGCGAGAGGTTCAATATAGATATTAAATAAAAGAGGGGAGAAAGGACAGCCTTGACGAGTACCTCTTCCCAAATACAAAGCTCTCTGTCAACATATCATTGATCCTGATCCTGGCAACTGGACATTTATATAACAACTGAACCATCGCCATAAACTTGGGGCCAAAACCCATTTTTTTCATCACCTCCCAGAGAAACACCCACTCGACCCTGTCGAACGCCTTAGTGGCATCCAACGACAGGACAGAGCAGGTGCTGCTCCCAGGAGACTGAATATTAGTGAAGAACCTATGCAGATTATGATGAGTGCCCCTTTTCGGCATAAAGCCATTTTGATCTGGATGAATCACAAAAGACATAACCCGAGAAAGCCTCTTAGCCAAAACTTTTGATAATAACTTAACATCCGTATTTAATAGGGAAATTGGTCTATAAGAGCTCAAATTCACCAGATCTTTATCTTTATGGACTGTGGTAGAGCCCCTCCCTGTGATGCTTCGGAAAACACCTCTAATAGGTGAGGGAGGATGACATCACTATACTTATGATAGAATTCATACGGAAGACCATCTGATCCTGGCGATGAGTTCCCAGAGATAGACCTCAAGGCCTCTTGAATCTACGAAAGAGATAATTCTCTTTCCAAGAATTTTTTTGGGACTTCCGTTAACATCGGAAGAGAAATTTTCTCCAGGAACTGCCTCGCCAGGTCAGGTGGCAAACCAGGAGAAGCTCTATATATCTGGGAGAAGTATTGCAGAAAAGTATCTCTAATTCCCTCTGGGTCTGATATAATTACACCATCTAGATTACAAATCGAAGTAATAGCTTTCTTTTTCTTATCCTGTTGTGAAATTATTCTAGCTAGAAGCTTACCAGGGCGTTCGGACTCTGAAAAATACTTCTGTCCCTTAAAAAATAGTCTATGGTTTGCTTTCTCGATTACATATTCCTTCAGAGAACAACTAGCCTTCTGCATCTCTTCTTTATTATATTCAGTAGGTTGATTGATGCATCGCTCCATTGTGGATGCCACGGTCTTAACCAAATCCTCCTCTTTTTTCCTAAATGTTCTCCTCACAGCAGTAATATCGCTTATAAGGACCCCCCTCAGATATGCTTTCAGAGCGTCCTAAACTGAGTTGATGTTAGCAGAGGGAAGATTCACCTCCCAAAAGGAGGATACATGTAATTTAGTAGACTGATAATTATCCATAATGGTAAGCCAATATGGATTCAGCTTAAAACCAAGCCCCCTATTAGCTTTGTTCTCCCCAATGCGAACTTCAATTGATACAGGTGAGTGGTCTGAAACTGTTCTTACTCCATATCGTATCCTTCTAATATTATTCAAATTACTCTCATTAGTAAGCGCCAAATCAATCCTGGACATTGCTCTGCCTCCCCTGCTAACACAGGAGTATACTCTCTTTCCTCCGCCGACATGTTCCCATATATCCACCAATCCAACTTCCAAACAAAACTGGGGCAGTGGAGAATTGCAAATGTTCCTTCCCCGATCTGTGTCTAAAGTCAGTCTGTCCTTTTTAGGATCCATAACGGCGTTAAAGTCTCCCATCAGAACAAGCCGACATTCTGGTTTCTTTTCCAAAAAACGCAATAGTTGGGTAAGTGGATACATCGAGAATGGCGGAGGTATATAAAAAAAGGCGAGAATATAGCTATAACCATAGAGCCTACCATATCCTGATCATCTATATAAGATTCTATTAAAGAAAAATCTATAGAATTATGAATCAGAACCGATACACCCCTAGAGGCACTACTAAAAGTGGAATGGTAGGATTGAGGGTGCCATCCCGTCATCAAGAGAGTCACGGTCTCTTTAGTGAGATGGGTTTCCACTATACAAATAATTGCAGGAAGGTATCTTTTTATTGCATCCCTAATAGCTTGCCTCTTAACCCTTTCCCCAAGACCTCTAACGTTCTAAGAGACGATTCTAATAGACATCAGTTAAACAGGGAGAGAGGTAGGAAAAAAAAAACAAAAAAAAAAAAAACAAACCCCTTTCCCTGCAAGGTGGATTCCCTCCCCCACTCCCCCTCCCCCCCTCTACTGGTCCGCCCGATCTAGTCAGCAAACCTCTACCTACCAGCCATTCTCCCCCCCCCCCTCCATCCCCTCCATCACTACATTACAAAATGTTTCATATGCCCAGTTGCTCCATCCAATCCAGCGCTTGTTGCGGTTTTTCAAAAAATTGGGAAGTCCCATTATAAATCACTCTTAATTTTGCTGGGTACTGTAGGGAATATTTAATGTCCTTGGACGCCAAGCGTTTCTTTATCTCAATGAAACTTCTTCTTTTTTCTTGAGTCTGCCGAGCAAAATCAGGGAAGAATAACAATTTAGTGCCCTGATAATCTATAGGTGAGCATTCTCTTGCTCTTCTCAGTATCATGTCTCTGTCCATAGATAATAGCAGCTTTATTAAGATTACTCGCGGTGGCCTCCCTGGAATGGGTTTCCCCCCTGGAATCCGATGGGCTCTTTCTATTTGAAACATAGAAGAGAAATATTCACTGCCCAGGTTTTTCAAAATCACATCCTTAAGTTGTTCAACTAACTGCCGGCCTTTAACTCCTTCTGGAAATCCAACTATGCGGATATTATACCGCCTTGATCTGTTTTCCAAGTCTTCCAGCTTATTTTGTAAGAGGTGATTTTCTGAAGCAAGAGACAGAGTCTTGGATTTTATCATATCCATATCAGATTGCAGAGAGTCGAATGTCTTTTCCACATTAAGAACTCGATCCCGGATTTTTGCCAGGTCTTCTCTTATTAAGGATATGTCACTCTGCATTGACCCCAATTGAGTGGACATCCCCTGCACTAGCGTGCCATTGTTTTTCACAGCACACAGGATTTTTTCCAGAGCTGAGGGGTCATGTTCGATTTCTGTTCGCATTAGCAGACTTTCCTCCCCTCCTTCCTGGCCTACCTCTGATGACCCATCCTCAAAAAATTCCTCAGCTTTGGGAGCTTTAACAGTTTTCTTAGGGTTAGTACTCACTTTCCCTTTAAATAAGCCCTTTTCATTAAGGGAGGGGGATTTCAAGAACTTGTCGATTTTGCTCTCTGGTGTCTTAGACCCCAGCTTTGTTCCAGAGGAGTCAACTGACCGCCGCTTTGGAGCCATTGCTCGTTTAAGACCCCTTTATATATATATATATATATATATATATATATATTTTGTTTTAATTTTGATTTTAAGGAGTCTTTGAATGCTTTCCCCTATTATTTTTTTGATTTTTTTTTAATCCCTTTTCAATTTTCTTTTCTCTTCCTTCTTTATGTTATATTATTATTCTTTTTTTTTTTCCCTCCCCTTTTTTTCCCCCTGTTTTTCTTTTTCCTCCTTCTTTTCCTCCTTTCACACCTGAATTTATTCTGCTTTCAGCACTGCTTTTATTTTGACCTTTAGTTTTAATTCTTTTTTTTTTTTCTATTTTTCTCTCTTTTCCTTTATTCCCCTTTACTCTACTTTCTTCGAATGCCAAACACCAGAGTCTATAGTATTAAGCGGAGTCACACCGAAAATACATAACTGTAGGCAAAGGGGAGAGCAGAGAAAAATACATCAAAAGCACTTTTTCTCACATGTCCAGCGTCTTCACCCAATGGGACTGGGCGGGTGGCAGGAAACCCACCAGAAGCAGCTGAAAGTCCAAGCCCGACACCAGCGCAGGGAGAGAGCAGAGACACCGGGTCCAGCAGAGGAGCAGAAAAGCAGGCGAGGCAGGCAGGAGAGGCTGAGCAAAACCGGAGCAGGAGGGGAGAAACAGGAGAGACGAGAGGCGAAACAAGTCCAGCCAAGCCGGGCAGCAAGCAACTGACGACCCCCGGAGGCTCACACTCACTGTAAGCGGCAACAGGCAGCAGGCAGGAAACCCCAGAGGATCCGGCGTTCTCAAGACAGCAGGACAGCAGGAGGCGGCAGGGGGGGTCTGGAGGCTCACACTCACTGTGAGCGGCAGCAGGCAGGAAACCCCAAAAAGTCCGGCGTTTTCTCGAGGCAGCAGGAGACGGCAGGGGGGGTCTGGAGTGCCAAGAGCTCAAGGCATCAGCTGGGGAGCCGGAGAACGAGGAGGGAGGGAGGAGGGCAGGAGGAGGAGAGCGCGGCATGGCGTATTCACGTCATCACACCCCGAGCCCTCCCCGAGCCCTGTATTTTATGTTATTTTAAGTCATTTCCGTATCCACATTTGTTTGCAGGGCAATTGTCCAGCTCTTACCTCCATTTTGCACTTAACTCCTTCTTCTCTTCCGCACATGAAAACACTGCATTTTCATGCAGCCACCACTAAGAGGAGCTCAGTGTAAAGAAATTATTACAGCTTCCATTGCAGTCAATAGTTACTGTATACATGTTTATGCACTGAGCTCCCCCTAGTGGTTGTGCAGGCTGACAGTTTTGTAATATACTATATTATCTGAAGGGAATCAGTGATTTAGAGCTATATTTAGGAGACTTATTAATGTATTTATGCCAGTATTTTCTCTAAATACACTGAGAAATATGCTGTACAGAATGAGCTTCATAATTTTATAGCACCTGTTCCACCTTTTTAACATAGAATTTGATTAAAGTGGGTGAGGAGAAAGGCAACTTTATTTTTTTTAATAAAATTTTAGTGGTGTTTTTTTTTCTTTTTCCTAAAATAAATAAATAATTTCATCAGAAGTTTGGGCCTTTGTGCTCTGCGTTTGATGTTGCCTGGGAGTGATTGACTCACATGTACTGGGAAACTGGGTGGGCCCATAAGATCATTTTTCGGGACTCTCAGTGGATGTGGATCTGTTTTTGTTTTGCCATGGAGCCCTATGATACCTGTGCTATAGTATAGTATTATGACCAGCAGTACATAGTGAAAAGTTATTGGTGTCCAGTCTCTCTGATTTCTCAGCAGTATATTATTCTTTGGTGAGGTTTCCCAGTCGGACCTCTACTGATCTGATATTGATGGCCTGACCTAATGGTAGGCCATCAATATGTGGATGCCGGAGAACCCTTATAATCAATAATGGATACCTATAAACCTGATGCTGGGTTCACACGTAGCAGCAGTCTGCTGTGTGGTCAATTAACATGCAGGACAACCACAATTATTTTGCATTATTGCACTTTTATGATTCAGTTAATGGTTATGCAGTTTTTCCAGGTTAAACACATTTTTTAACATCTTTCACTGGTAAATGGCCTTGCGGTACACCAGCTCTATGTATGCGCAATTGCACAGCCTTTACTGTTGGTTACACTTCATACAATGCACCTGACCTGATCTCGTAATTGGTTACATAAGCAGAATTTCACCTGATATATCTGGGCATGACCGGTAACTGGGGATATGCAGCCACACTAATGAGTTTATCAGTTTGGGCATATTGGATTTACACAGCTGTCAGTCATCAACTATAATTTCTGGATCTTATCGTCGTTATCAATGTACACAAAAGCAAACTCTCATAGGTACTTTATGTCTCTCACTAAATGTGGAACATTATTATTAAAGTGATTGCTGCTTTGCCTTTGCAGGGAGACTGGATCACGTACTCTCCTATTATGGCCTAGTAAGTCTGTCCACTGGCACCCTCTACTGGCTGATTATTGTAGTACCCGATTCTGTCCAGAAATTCAGATGAAGCTGTAAAATGCCGAGCTGAGGGGCTAGTTGTAACAAGCTGCCATGGCTCATAGAAAGTCAGAGACACAGCGGGTCAGTTTGGGCATGGGGTAGGTCTGTCGTCTAAGGACCAGTTCAGACGACTTGTTTTACAGTGTAATTTTAGTGTGGACAACCACGCCGAGATTCAACTGAAAACTTACCTGCAGCCGCCTCCTTTCTGCCTTGGATACATCTCAATGGGAGGCAGCGCTGAGGATCTCGGAGCAGCGGCTTATAGCTACGGTCACGCCAAGAATGAACATGTCCCCTCTCGGCGTGGCTGCGGTTTTGAGTTGCCGTTCTGCAATCCTCAGCGCTGAAATTAATGTGAGGCAGAAAGGATGCAGCTGCTGGTGGGTTTTTGCCAAAGTTTGGTGCGGCTGTCTTGCGCGAAGATTGCACTGTAAAACGCCCACGTGTTAATAAGCCCTAAGAGTACGACCACACGGTGTGGTCATGATCTGGTTTGAGTCACGTACAGCTGTGGTCAAGCAGCATGTGGCCAATTAGGCCGCAGTTGCCTGATATTTATATATTGAATGAACACCGCACTGTATAGACTGTCTGAATTCATAATGGCTTCAATACCACACGACCATTAAGCTGACTGGATTATGATCATGTCGTGTGGTTGTACCCTTAGACAGTAAGAGCGCATTCACATGACCGTAGTGTTTTGCAGTCTACAAATTGCGGATCCTCAAAACACGGATACCGTGACGTGTGCGTTCCGCACATGGACGCCACTACCTTAGAAAATGTCTATTCTTGTCCACAATTGCGCACAAGAATAGGACATGCTCTATATTTTTTGCGGGGCTGCGAAACAGAACTACAGATGAGGATAGCACACAGTGTTCTGTCCACAACTTTTGCGGCCCCATTGAAGGGAATGGGTCCGCACCCGTTCTGCTAAATTGCAAAACGGATGCAGAGTCATTCATACGGTCATGTAAATGAGCCCTAAGACTGACACTAGTAACAGCGGGAAGACACGACGGACAAAAAGCAGAGGAGGAAGGGATAAGCAAGGTGCAATAATAAATCTAGTAGCAGCAGAAGAAGAAAAAAAGACTACAACACAAAACACTTGGATCTGTCTGCCCAGGACATTGGAGGTCATTTATTAAGGGACTTGAGACTATTAGTCGTAAAAATAGCCGCAAGGCCCTTTTTTACTGCAGAAATATTTTGTCTCATAGCCAGTTTTACACGGTGGTCAGCAGTTGGGTGAGACGGGTAGCGTGGGGGCATGTCATGGGTTGTGCCAGGACTCTGGCCCCTAAAAATTTACTAACATTATGGAAACAGGTTTAAATGTTGACTTAGATTCGCCTATTGACTTATATCTAACATGCAGTTTTCTTTTTTCCACATAAAAGAAACAAAACAAAAATGAAAACTCTCTAAAATAAAAAAGCATGTTTTTCTGCAGTGCCGATCCGGTCCTCCTGCCACTGCTGCCATAGTGGCGGTGATTGCTACAGCCAATTACTGTCCTCAGTGGTAGACAGCTAGGGACAGTAATTGGCACGTCACTGCTGCTGTTTGCAAACAAGTAAACAAGTAGTGGCGGGAGGACCGGACCGTCACAGCAGAAAACAGCACTGAAGAATTGGGTGAATATAACATGCCTTTTTATTTTAGGCCGTTTCAGGACCTGTCCAAGATTTGTAACGATGTGTGTAACAGTAAAAGTTATTTAGAAAGCTGATGCAATTTCCTCCTGCGGCACTATTGATGGATCCCCTATATCACCGTATGGCATTGTGTATTCTTGTGCCCTTTATTGTTCCATACTGTAGCCGCTTGTGGAAAGGAGTATCCATCACTCCTGTGGGCGGTATAAAATCTTCTATACTTTTTTTCAAGACATCAACATGGATACATCTTCAATATCTTTGCTTACGCATTTCGATCATAAGATCTTAGCCATAGCTATGAAGAAGACCTTATGATCGAAATGGGTAAGCAAAGATATCAAAGATGTATCCATGTTGAGGTCTTGAAAAAAGTATAGAAGATTTTATACCACCCACAGGAGTGCTGGCCTTTCACATATTTGTAGTTGTTAGGAAAAGGGTAGTGGGGCACACACAGGGTCTGCCAGGGGCCCGAAGCTTCTAACTATGCCTCTGGATGTGGTCCTCAGCAGGTACTTTACTGCAATGTCATTAAAAGGATATAAAGTGCAGTACTAGGATTGTATAACCTACAGGGAATGTACAAAGGGCATTACTGACTGTACAATGATGTGAGCTATGAGCCAGCAGAAGGTGTGTGTAAGCAGTAAACTTGTACATATTTGTCACAAGCTACAAATCAAGGGCATGGTGCTACCGCCTATGTATATATCGAGGCATTGTTTGTTCCCGCAAGGTGTTATGAAAGCAAAAGCTTACATAATTAAACTTATAAAACAGAAGATCACTATTTATAGGGACATTAAACTGATAATGTGTGTAAGTAGTGTTCCTCTAAATAAAGCTTTGGTGGGGTGGGTGCACAGATTGTTCCAGACAACACTAAATATTTAAAACATTGGTGCCCATGTTAAAGAATGAATGGCACTGTTTACCTGGCATAAGGGGACAATGTCCACGTGGAATCTGTATGTTCTCCATGTGCAGTGACTAGATTTGGTGGTCCCAACTAGAGTTGAGCGGACACCTGGAAGTTCGGGCTCGACGGGTTCGGCTGAACTTCACAAAAAAGTTCGGGTTCGGGACCCGAAATTTACCCCAAACCCGAACCCCATTGAAGTCAAAGAGGACCCGAACTTTTGGGCACTAAAATGGCTGTAAAAAAGTCCTGGAAAGGGCTAGAGGGCTGCAAAAGGCAGAAAAATGTGGGTAAGTGCCCTGCAAACAAATGTGGATAAGGAAATAACTTAAAATAAAATAAATAAAAATAAATAATTATTAACCTGCAACTCGGAGGAGGAGGTGGATGTGGAGTCGGAGGTTGAGGAGGCGGTGAATGTGGTGTTGTAGGTGGAAGCGGCGATGGAGGAGGAGGAGGTAGCCAGCTAACAATGTTTTAATTGGGGTAGCCCCCAAAATAATGGGACAAATAAAAAAATAAGAAATCAAAGAATAAGTGCACTTGAGTACAAGAATGTATGGTTGAGGCGGGTATAAATGTCTATTCTGCACAAGGTAAAGACAAGTCTTGTGGGATCCAAGCCTGCTTCATTTTAATGAACGAGAGCTTGTCCACGTTGGCTGTGGACAGGCGGCTGCGTTTGTCTGTAATGACGCCCCCCGCCGAGCTAAATACACGTTCAGACAATATACTGGCTGCAGGACAGGCCAGCACCTCCAAGGCATAAAGGGCAAGCTCAGGCCAAGTGGACAATTTCCAGAAGTTGAATGGGGCAGAACCATTAGTCAGTACATGTAGGCGCGTGCACACGTACTGTTGCACCATGTTGTTCAAATGCTGCCTCCTGCTAAGACTTTCCATATCAGCTGGTGGTGCCGGTTGCTGTGGCATGGTGACAAAGCTTTTCCACATGTTGGCAACGCTAACCCTGCCTTCTGAGGTGCTGGCTGTGACCCAGCTGCATTGACGACCTCTTTCACCTCTGCCTCTGCCTTGTGCTTCCACTTGTCCCCCGTGTCAGTTGGGAATGCCCTCAGGAGCGTGTCTACCAGCGTGCGCTTGTAGTCGCGCATCTTCCGATCACTCTCCAGTGAGGAAATTAAGGACGGCACGTTGTCTTTGTAATGGGGATCCAGCAGGGTGGCCACCCAGTAGTCAGCACAAGTTAAACTGTGGGCAACTCTTTGGTCGTTGCGCAGGCACTGCAGCATGTAGTCGCTCATGTGTGCCAGGCTGCCCAGAGGTAAGGATAAGCTGTCCTCTGTAGGTGGTGTATCGTCTGTGTCCTCCGTATCCCCCCAGACATGCTCCAGTGATGGCCATGAGCTGCGTTGGGTGCCACCCTGCTGTGAACCCGGTTAATACTCCTCCTCTACCTCATCCTCCTCGTCCTCCAGAATTGTGCCCTGGCTGGCCACATGTGTATCTGACCTCTGCTGGTGCAGGAACCCACCCTCTGAGCCACTTCTGAATGACTGGCCTGAAAGCCTGTGAAATGCCCACTCTTCCTCCTCCTTTAGTTTCTCCTGTGCCACATCCTCTGCCATTATCGACCTAAGTGTTTTTTCAAGGAGACATAGAAGTGGTATTGTAACACTGAGAACGGCGTCATCGGCCATGTTGGTTGAGTACTCGAAACGCTGCAACAAGGCACACAGGTCTCGCATGGAGGCCCACTCATTGGTAGTGAAGTGGTGCTGTTCTGCAGAGCGACTGACCTGTGCATGCTGCAGCTGAAACTCCACTATCACCTGCTGCTGCTCGCACAGTCTCTCCAGCATATGCAAGGTGGAGTTCCACCTGGTGGGCACGTCGCATATGAGGGGATGAGGGGGAAGGCCGAAGTTACGCTGTAGTGCAGACAGGCGAGCAGCAGCAGGGTGAGAATGCCGAAAGTGCGCACAGACGGACCACACTTTCTGCAGCAGCTCTGACATGTCTGGATAGTTTTTAAGGAATTTCTGCACCACCAAATTCAGCACATGCGCCAGGCAAGGGATGTGTGTCAAACTGGCTAGTCCCAGTGTTGCTACGAGATTTCGCCCACTATTGCACACCACCAGGCCGGGCTTGAGGCTCACTGGCAGCAACCACTCATCGGTCTGTTCTTCTATGCCCCTCCACAGCTCCTGTGCGGTGTGGGGTTTGTCCCCTAAACACATGAGTTTTAAAACCGCCTGCTGACGTTTACCCCTGGCTGTGCTGAAGTTGGTGGTGAAGGTCTTTCGATGACCAGATGAGAAGGTGGTAGAAGAGGAGGAGGAGGCAACAGGAGGCAAAGAATAATGCCCTGCGATCCTCGGTGGTGGAAGGACATGCGCCAAACCACTATCCGCCTCAGGCCCAGCCGCCACTACATTTACCCAGTGTGCAGTTAGGGAGATATTGCGTCCCTGCCCGTGCTTACTGGTCCATGTATCTGTGGTTATGTGGACCTTGACACTGTTTCGCAGTACAGACTTGATTTTATCCTCCACTTGGTTGTGCAGGGAAGGGACGGCTCGCCTAGAAAAGTAGTGGGGGCTGGGAACGACGTACTGTGGGACGTTTAAAACAGTCCATCTCCACCAGACGTAATGACAGTATTTCAAAAGCCAGTAATTTTAAAATGCTGACATTCAGCGCCAGGGATCAAGGGTGGATAGGTGGGTATTTTCTCTTTTTTTACAGTGTTTGGGAGATGGACTGCACACGTCACTAGCATGAACTTGAGTCCAGTTGGGGTCTAGGACCCTGTGTTTCGTCATCATCAGAGACGTGCTGCGGTGGTATTCCCATGTCCTCATCCTGCAACATTAGTGGTTAGGCATCCATGCACTAAATGTCTTCCACTTCTGGGGCAGGGCTATGTGGATGACCTGGGGAAACCCTGCCAGCAGAGTCATGAAAAAGCATAAGAGTCTGCTGCATGACTTGGAGCTCAGGCTGCTTGGCTGCTTTGCAAGGGGGTGAGGTGAAAGACTGATGGGCATGGGCTGCAGGTGCCAACTCTGAGCTTTCTGCAGAGGACTGGGTGGGTGATACTGTGAAGGAACTTGAGCCAATGTACTTGTTCTGGCCTCACCATCGGTAGAGCGGTATTCGGGCCTACCAAATAACGCTGCAGGTTCTGTCACCTACTCACACCTGTGGAAGGTGTTTCACTTGGACTTGTAGCTGGTGCAGAATGGCCACGTCCTCTCCCAGCAACAGGAGCTCCCCCAACACCACCACGACCATGTCCACATCCTTTATTTGATGATCTCCTCATTATTTGCGTTCACCCACCAAACTAACAGATGGTTTATCTCAGGTGTCAATTTAAATGCCAAAAGTCAACAATTGAGTTCACTAACAGTAAGGCAGTGCAATTGCCATAAACAGAATACATTTTTTCAGGTCACACAACAGTGTAACAGAGCAATTCAATACAATTACTTCAACAAAAATTAGATTTTTAAAACCAACAATCTAACAGCAGAGGTTAACGGTTTAATTTGACTGTCAGAAATGCAGCGTACACCGCTAATGTGCTATCTACCACAAAACCGGTGTTTTTGCAACCAACTATGCAAATGCGGAGTTCCACAGGTTACTTAAAATGACTGAAATACAGGGTAGGCCTCAGATCTGCTAAGTAGCACAAAACCAGTGTTAATTGCAACAAACTACAGAAATGCAGTATGTCACCCCAAAAATTATAAAACAGGTTTTTCACCGTTGTATGTAAACGTGCTCTGTGGCACAACAGTACGGGTTTATTCCTCCAACTACAGAAATGCACTATGTAACCGCAAAATTTTAAAATAGGTTTTTCAGCGGTGTATGCAAACGTGCTCTGTGGTACGACAGTATGGGTTTATTCCTCCAACTACAGAAATGCACTATGTCACCGCAAAATTTTTAAATAGGTTTTTCACCGTTGTATGCAAACGTGCTCTGTGGTACGACAGTATGGGTTTATTCCCCCAACTACAGAAATGCAGTTTTTCACCACAAAATTCTAAAACAATATTTTAGCGGTGTATGCAAACGTGCTCTGTGGTACGACAGTGCGGATTTATTCCACCAACTACAGAAATGCACTATGTCACCGCAAAATTTTTAAATAGGTTTTTCAGCGGTGTATGCAAACGTGCTCTGTGGTACGACAGTATGGATTTATTCCACCAACTACAGAAATGCACTATGTAACTGCAAAATTTTAAAATAGGGTTTTCAGCGGTGTATGCAAACTTGATCTGTGGTACGACAGTACGGGTTTATTCCACCAACTAAAGAAATGCACTACGTCAACGCAAAATTTAAAAATAGGTAATGTAGGGGGACTTGACCTGCCAAAAAAATTGAATTTTTCCTCCACTGAGCTACCAAAAAATAATTAGACTGATGTCCCTGGCAGGCTGGCACACATGCATGTCACTTACAGTTCCAAAGACACTGCAGTTGCTAAAATGGCCGCCAACCCCCACCTCAGTAACAGATGGATTAAAAATAAAGATTTAACCCCACCAAGTTGAACAGATTTTCCATAATCTCTCCCTGAGAGCACCAGCAGCAACCTGTCCCTACACTAAGAGCAGCTGAGTGACGTGCTGAGCTACGTGACTCCAGCGTATATAGAGGCTGGGTCACATGCTGCACTTAGCCAATCACAGCCATGCCAATAGTAGGCATGGCTGTGATGGCTTCTTAGGGCAAAGTAGTGAAATGCTTGTTGATTGGCTGCCCTGTAGCCTTTCAAAAAGCGGGAAGAAATCGCTGAACAACGAACCCGAACTTTTACGGAAATGTTCGGGTTCGGGTGCGGAAAACCGTAAGGTTCGTTACGTTGGGGTTCGCTCAACTCTAGTCCCAACACTATGCCGGGTCCTCTGGACACCACTGAGGTGTCACCACATGATGCTGCTCTCCAGAGGGGATGTTAAGGTGTGGTGCAGAGAGTCAGGGTCTGCAGTAAATCAGTGGGCTTCTTTACTGGAGCAACTCAAGGGCAAAACACTGTACGCTGTATGCAGTCAGGACAGTGCAGTGTGGCTTGGAGGAGACCAGGGAGGATCAGTTAAGAACTAGCAATTTGTAATGAAGGTCCAGATGGATTTTACTAGTTGGGTGTGTTCCTGCACAGTCTGTGCAGAGACATAACTGGAGACCTGTTAAGTTTATCTCAAGCTTGTAATAGGTGATTTATAAGTGATTGGGCTGCATTTGTATAGTAATTTTATGATCGTCATCTAGGATTTTTTATTATACAGTAGATAAGGCTTGATAATATGTTATCGACCATTTATATTTGGCCATTAACTGCTTATTAAGGGACCTAGTGGCTAATGTTTCACTATTCTTTACACATCTCCAGCAGTTTGGCTGAATAAAGTCCCTGGGCAACAAGCAGAGTATAGCTTCCCCACTTGCCATTTTTAACATTTTTTCATCATTTCAGCCCATATAATAAAGCAATACTGCAATTTATTTCCCAGATAAAAAAGCAATTTAAATGTAAACATTAGTGTTGAGCGAGTATTCTCGGCCGAATACCACGTGTGCTCGAGCGCGATGCTTGAGTCAGTGTATTTAAATCTAATTTAGCCTCTATTTTTGAAAAACTTCTGCTACGATTTGAACTCACATTCTACTACGTTAGAGGCAAGGACCTTAACCACTCAGCTATAAAGCTGAATGATAAACTGTGTCAGAAAAACCTCAGTAGTTTGTCATGTAGTACGTATTCCTATACGGCAGAAGTATCATATATTTCACTGCAGGTTAACATGTCGTTGTATAGCGTAGTGGTTAAGGTTCTTGGCTCTAATGTAGAAGGTTGTGAGTTCAAATCCCAGCAGAAACTATTCAGAAATAGAGGCTAAATTCTATTTAAAAAATATATATCTATATATATAAGTTTTTAGCCATAATATGTAAATATATTATGGCTAAAAACATCAGTAGTAGTTTCCCACATATTATGCATTTATATATTTCAGAAGTATGAATATATATATATAGTAATATATATTAGTAATTACACATTTATTTTGTGCCATACAATTTTTACAATTACTAAAAAAAATATAAAATATATAAATTTAATTTAGCCTCTATTTCTGAAACATTTCTGCCAGGATTTGAACTCACAACCTTCTACGTTAGAGCCAAGAACCTTAACCACTAAGCTATACAGCTACATGTTAACCTGCAGTGAAATATAAAATAATACTTCTGCTGTATAGGAATACTTACCACATGACAAACTGCTATGAGGTTTTTCTGACACAGTTTATCATTCAGCTTTATAGCTGAGTGGTTAAGGTCGTTGCCTGTAATGTATGAGGTTGTGAGTTCAAATCATAGTAACATAGTATATAAGACCGAAAAAAGACATTTGTCCATCCAGTTTGGCCTGTTTCCTACAAGTTGATCCAGAGGAAGGCAAAAAACCCCTGTGAGGCAGCAGCCAATTTTCCCCACTTAAGGGGAAAAAAATTCCATCCCGACTCCAATCAGGCAATCAGAATAACTCCCTGAATCAACGACCTCTCTCTAGTAGCTGCAGCCTGTAATATTATTACACTCCAGAAATACATCCAGTCCCCTCTTGAATTCCTTTATTGTACTCACCATCACCACCTCCTCAGGCAGAGAGTTCCATAGTCTCACTGCTTTTACAGTGAAGAATCCTTTTCTATGTTTGTGTACAAACCTTCTTTCCTCCAGACGCAGAGGATGTCCCCTCGTCACAGTCATAGTCCTTGGGATAAATAGATGATGGGACAGATCTCTGTACTGACCCCTGATATATTTATACATAATTAATAGATCTCCCCTCAGTCGTCTATTTTCTAAAGTAAATAACCCTAATTTTCACAATCTTTCAGGGTACTGTAGATCCCTCATTCCAGCTATTACTTTAGTTGCCCTCCTCTGAACCCTCTCCAGCTCTGCTATGTCTGCCTTGTTCACAGGAGCCCAGAACTGTACACAGTACTCCATGTGTGGTCTGAGTAGCGATTTGTAAAGTGGTAGGACTATGTTCTCATCACGGGCATCTATGCCCCTTTTGATGCAATCCATTATCTTATTGGCCTTGGCAATAGCTGCCTGACACTGGTTTTTGCAGCTTAATTTGCTGTTTATTAAAATTCCTAGATCCTTTTCCATGTCAGTGTTACCGATTGTTAATATGTACGGGTGACTTGCATTATTCCTTCCCATGTGCATAACTTTACATTTGTGAGTGTTAAACCTCATCTGCCATTTCTCTGCCCAAGCCTCCACTCTATCCAGATCCCTCTGTAGCAGAAAACTGTCCTCTTCAGTGTTAATTACTTTACACAGTTTAGTGTCATCTGCAAAAATAGATATTTTACTGTGCAGGCCTTCTACAAGATCATTAATAAATATATTGAAGAGAATAGGGCCCAATACTGACCCCTGAGGTACCCCACTAGTGACAGTGACCAAATCCTAGCAGAAACTTTTCAGAAATAGAGGCTAAATTAGATTTAAATACACTGGGTGTCCCCAAGCACTGACTACATATATGGAAATGGCTATATATGGAGTCAGGGACTCCTAAGCCGGGGAGTCACACTGGGGCATTTCCTCACTGTACAGCCATCTTCTGCATAGACCTCAGTGGGACCTGAACCCTCCCCTCTTCAGAGCAGTGGGTGCCTGGTTTAATGCTTGGGTTCTCCCATTGGTTTCCAATGTGCACGGGTGCTCTGTAAACATTGCATGTATTGGTTGTATCACACATAACATAAATGTTCGATTCAGCATAGTTTAAAACTCCCCCAGTGTCTAAATACTGCTGTTATGGTACATGGTATATGCCGTTGTAAATGGCGGAATTACTTTTTTGTTCTTGGTTGCTGTTATGCAATACTGAAAATAAAGTCCTGTCGACTGCATACTGGAAACCAGACGAATCTGTTATTATTCCCATAGACTTCTGTTATGACAGATTAAAACGGAATGCCTCTTAAAGGCTTCCATTTTGACTTCTGTCTTATGGATTCCGTTATTTTCCGTTATAACCATGTTATAACAGAAAACAAAAACGGAATCCATGACGGTGATGTGAACCCGCCCTAAGCAGTTACAAATGAGATCCCGGGGTGCCAATGTCAGCGTAGGCCCCAAGCCTGCCTCCAGCGTTTCCCAGCAGGCTACGTCTCTAGTAGGCGCAGCATGCTGGTGAATGTCAGTATAGCACTGCCATAAAAATTCATTGCACTATAGGAGTAGGGAAATGCATTTTAAAAGTGATCAAAATATTGCCATAGTCCCTTTTATTAACTTAAAAAATTCCAATAAAAAATAAAATTTTCTCCACATGCTTGGCATCGCCTCATTCCTAACGATCCGCACAATGCATTTATAATGTAATTTATCCGTTGAACACTATATACAAAAGGCATAATTGTTGCTTTTTGCTTAGTCGCCACAAAGAAACCAATTTACAAACAAAAAGTGTTACGTACCCCAAAATGAAACCCCAATGAAAAGTTCAATTCATCCTAAAAAATCCTTTCTATAGAGCTGTCTATAGAAAGAAAAATAAAAAAGTTATGGATCTTGTGGCAATGCAAAAACATTTCCTTTTTAAAAAAAGGGTTTTATTGCGCAAAAGTAGTAAAATGAAAAAAAAAACTGTATTTAGTATCACTGTAAGATTTTTTTCCATTCTGCATAACGGAAACCACACGGATGCGTTATGATTCCCATAGACTTTTATTATGACGGATCAAAATGGAATGCTTCTTAAAGGCTTCCATTTTGACTTCCATCTCATGGATTCCGTTATTTTCCGTCAAAACCATGTTATAAAGGAAAACAAAAATGGAATCCATGACGGTGATGTGAACCCACCCTAAGCGGATACAAATGAGATCCCTTGGTGCAAATGTCAGTGTAAGCCCCAAGCCTGTCTCCGGCGTTTCCCAGCAGGCAATGCCTCTAGTAGGCGCAGCCTGCTGGTGAATGTCAGTATAGCATTGACATAAAAATGCATTGCACTATAGGAGTAGGGAAATGCATTTTAGAAGTGATCAAAATATCACCTATTGTTTAGTCGCAACAAAGAAACCAAATAACAAACAAAAAGTGTAACGTACCCCAAAATGAAACCCCAATAAAAACTACAATCCATCCCGCAAAAATCAAGCTCTTACACAGCTCTATAGAAAGAAAAATAAAAAAGTTATGGGTCTTTAGATGTGGCGATGCAAAAATATTTCCATTTTTTTAAAAAGGGGTTTTATTGCGCAAAAGTAGTAAAATGTAAAAAAACTAAAAAACTATATGTATTGAGTATCGCTGTAATCGTACTGACCCAGAGAATAAAATGATCAGACTAGTTATGCTCAGAAATGAACATTAATAATGTGAAAACTCAGTGGCAGTCTTGCTGATTTTTCCTATACCCCTTCCAGAAAGAGATTATAAAAGTTAATCAGTACATTACAAGTTGTCCTGCAAAAAGCAATCCCCCATACAGCTACATTAGACAGAAAAATAAAAAAGTTTTAGCTCTTGGAAAACAACAATGAAAAAATCAATAAAACAAAAATCACTTGGTCAGTAAAGGCTGGTCACCAACGGGTTAACAGTGCAGACCCACTAAATGATGCATTGTTCATGACAGTGCCATGTGGTCATACCCTTTAGTCCGAAAAGAGCCACGTCCTAAAAGGAGACGTTAAGACTGCATAGAGATTTCTTATACTGTTTAATAGGAGACATACATAGCTGGCGTCTATTCACTGCTTTAGGGCTCATGCACACAAACGTATTTTTTGTCTGCTTCCGATCCGCATTTATTGTGGGTCGGATGCAGAGCTATCCACTTCAGTGGGACCCCAAAAGATGTGGACAGCGCTCCATGTGCTGTCTCCATCTGTTTGCCTGTCCCGTGGCATTCAGCAAAAATATAGAGCATTACGGACAAGGATAGGACTGTTCTATTATGGACCGGTTGTTCTGTTCCGCAGAATGGGGAATGCACACGGCTGGTATCCGTGTTTTGCGGATCTTCAATTTGCAGACTGTAAAACAGGCAATGTTCATGTGAAAGAACCATAGCCTGGGAGAGGTCTATAAAATCCAAGATCACTATCCCTTATAGCCAGGCATGGGATTCAGCCAGTTCCCTCAGGTTCTCCAGATCCGGATGTTAAAATGACAGCAGCAGCTGGAGATGAGCGCTTCCATTCCATAATTTAGATCCTTAGGCTTTTTAAAATTCGGGTGGTATGTGTGTGTAATATATATATATTTATTTATGTGTGTGTACCATGTATATCGTGTATTTATGTGTGTTGCATATATATGGTGTATGTATATGTACACGTGTCGTGGCGCTGCGTGTCCGCTGTTGAGTAGGGAACCTGTTAAATATTTGAATCCCACCCCTGCTTTTAGCTAATATGAATGATCAAAGTGAAGACAAGTGGCCAATGAAGATACAAGGTGCTGTCTCCCAAGATTAAAAATCACTTCCTCCCATTGAGTTCATAGGACAAGCCTAATGTAGATATCCCTGCTATTATAAGAGATTCTCCTGAAAATGACAACCTGCCTTGTAGGTTCTCTATGCAACCAGCATCATCATGTATAATATAGTATATATATAATATAAAATAAAGATTATTTTCTGAAGATGCCGTCTGAACAAATCTGGAGTAGCACTACTGTCCACTACAGGTAACAGGTGAAATAAAAATAAAAAACCACAAAAAACAACAACAACAAAAACTGCCAAACCACGCAGAGCAAAAAAATCTATTTATCAGAGGTTACAGCGTAAGAATTATAATCTAATCAATATCAGTGAATATATTATTATTATCTCCATTCTCCACTCAATACTTCATTAATGTACAGTTGTGTTCAAAATTATTCAACCCCCAATGCTGTAAAGGGTTTTAGGGAATTTAGTGTACATTTGTAATTGTGTTCAGAATGAAATCTTACAAGGACTTTTTAAAGAACCAAATGCAACCAAAATGACATCAATTATTTTTGTAATACAGTATTAAATGTTTTTTGTGATTTTTTTCATTGACACAGTTATTCAACCCCTTAAAGACGACCACTCTTAACCACTTCAGCCCCCCTAGCTTAAACACCCTTAAAGACCAGGCCACTTTTTACAATTCCGCACTACACTACTTTACCCGTTTATTGCTCCGTCATGCAACTTACCACCCAAATGAATTTTACCTCCTTTTCTTCTCACTAATAGAGCTTTCATTTGGTGGTATTTCATTACTGCTGACATTTTTACTTTTTGCTATTAATCAAAAATTACCGAAATTTTTACAAAAAAATGACATTTTCACTTTCTGTTGTAAAATTTTTTAAAAAAACTACATTTCTATATAAATTTTCTCTAAATTTATTGTTCTACATGTCTTTGATAAAAAAAAGTCAATAAGTGTATATTTATTGGTTTGGGTAAAAGTTATAGCGTTTACAAACTATGGTGCAAAAAAGTGAATTTCGGCATTTTGAAGCAGCTCTGACTTTCTGAGCGCCTGTCATGTTTCTTCAGGTGCTAGAATGTCAGGATGGTATAAATACCCCCAAATCACACCATTTTAGAAAGAAGACACCCCAAAGTATTCGCGGGGGGCATGAGTGAGTTCATGTATCATTTCATTTTTTTCACAAGTTAGCGGAAAATGACACTTTCTGAGAAAAAAATAAATAAAAAGTTTCAATTTCTGCTAACTTCTGGCAAAAAAAAAGAAATCTCAGACGGACTCACTATGCCCCTCAGTGAATACCTCAGGGTGTCTACTTTCCGAAAGGGTCATTTGTGGGGTGTGTTTACTGTTCTGGCATTTTGGGCGGGGCTAAATTGTGAGCCGCCATGTAAAATCTAAAGGTACTCGTTGGAATTTGGGCCCCTTTGCGCACCCAGGCTGCAAAAAGTGTCACACATGTGGTATCGCCGTACTCAGGAGAAGTAGGGCAATGTGTTTTGGGGTGTATTTTTACATATACCCATGTTGGGTGAGAGAAATATCTCTGTAAACTGACAACTTTGTATAAAATTTTTTAAAAGTTGTCGTTTACAGAGATATTTTCACACACAGTATAGGTATATATAAAAATACACCCCAAAACCTGCCTACTTCTCCTAGTGCGGCGACTACATGTGTGCCACTTTGCAGCCTGAGCTAAAGGCTCACTAGTAGTACCTTTAAGATTTCATAGGGCATTTTACGCATTTGGATTCCAGACTTCTTCTCACGCTTTAGGGCCCTAAAATGCCAGGACAGTATAAATACCCAACATGTGACCCCATTTTGGAAAGAAGACACCCCAAGGTATTCCATGAGGGGCATGGCGAGTTCATAGAATATTTTTTGGCACAAGTTAGTGGAAATTGATTTTTATTGTTTTTCTCACAAAGTCTCCCTTTCCGCTAACTTTTGACAAAAGTTTAATTTTCATGAACTCATTATGCCCCTCAGCGAATACCTTGGGGTGTCTTCTTTCCAAAATGGGGTCACATGTGGGGTATTTATACTGCCCTGGCATTTTAGGGGCCCTAAAGCGTGAGAAGAAAATGCGTAAAAATACCCTCCTAAAGGTACTCGTTGGAATTTGGGCCCCTTTGCGCATCTTGGCTGCAAAAAGTGTCACTCATGTGGTATCGCCGTACTCAGGAGAAGTAGGGCGATGTGTTTTGGGGTGTATTTTTACATATACCCATGCTGGGTGAGAGAAATATCTCTGTATATTGACAACTTTGAATAAAAAATGTAAAAGTTGTCGTTTACAGCGATATTTCTCACACCCAATATAGTATATGTAAATACACCCAAAGCTGCCCTACTTCTCCTAGTCTGGCGATACTCATGATGCTTTTGCAACCATGCAAAAGACCTACAACTAATGAGTACCTTTAGGATTCTACAGGCCATTTTACGCATTTGGATTCTCACGCTTTAGCACCCTAAAATGCCAGGGCAGTATAAATACCCCACATGTGACCCCATTGTGGAAAGAAGACACCCCAAGGTATTCCGTGAGGGGCATGGCGAGTTCACAGAAAAAAAATTTGGCACAAGTTAGCGGAAATTGTTTTTTTTTTTTTTTACAGTCTCATATTCCACTAACTTGTGACAAAAATAAAATTTTGCATGAACTCACCATACCCCTCACGGAATACCTTGGGGTGTCTTCTTTCTAAAATGGGGTCACATGTGGGGTTTTGTACTGCTCTGGCATTTGAGGGTCTCACTTAATCATTACACGTATGGCCAGCATTAGGAGTTTCTGCGATTCTCCGTATATTGAGCATACGGGTAATGAGATTTTTCCGTTCAGCCTCTGCGCTGAAAAAAAAAAAAAAATGAGCGGCACAGATTTCTTCATTCGCATCGATCAATGTGGATGAATAAATCTCTGCCAAAATCAGTGACTGCGGTGCGGTGGGCTGGGCGCTAGCTACCTAACAAGTAGCTAACTAACTGGTGGTGATAGGGGACCCTTATGCCCCATTCACCGTCCGCAATTCTGTTTGCGGAGCGGAATTGCGGACCCATTCATTTCTATGGGGACAGACTTTGTCCCTCTCGGATCGGAATTACGGATCCGCGCTTCGAGTCTGCACTTCCGTTCCGCAAAAATATAGAACATGTCCTATTCTTGTCCGCAGTTGCGGACAAGAAAAGCATTTCTATATAGTTCTGGCAATGTGCGGATCTGCAAAATGCGGAAAGCACATTGCCGGTGTCCGTGTTTTGAGGATCTGCGGATCGGATCCGCGGATCGGATCCGCGGATCCGTGAATCCACGGATCTGTGAATCCACGGATCCGCAAAACACATATGGACGTCTGAATGGAGCCTTACAAGGGGTGTGATCAATGACAGGGGGTGATCAGGGGTCTAGATGGGGTGATCAAGGGGTTAATAGGTGAGGGGGGTGGGGGGGTTAGTGTAGTGTTTGGTGCAACTTTACTGTGTTACCTGGTCCTCTGGTGGTCGATCCCAGAAAATGGGACCACCAGAGGACCAGGTAGCTAGCTATATCAGGCGCTGTTCATAAAACAGCGTCTGATATAGCTGTTTGATGCGTTTATATCGCATCTACAGCCTGCCAGCGATTGATCATCGCTGGCAGGCTGTAGTCCAACTCTTCAGGCGCCAGGCGCTGTGAGCGCGCGCGCGCGCGCAGCGTTCACAGGAAGTCTCGCGTCTCGCGAGATGACGCCCCGGCGCGTCCGATCAGAAGAACAGGACCGCCCGCAGGACGCAATCCTGCGTACGGCGGTCCTGAAGCGGTTAAGAACGGAGGTTCATTCAAGTGTTTTCAATCAGGTATTGAAAACCCCTGTGGATGTCAAGGAGCAGCAATCAAGCATAATAAGCACCAATTAGGCAGATGTAAAATGACTGTGATACTCAGCTCCTTCTAGACATTTACTGGTGTGTTTACAGACATGGTGAAGTCAAGAGAATGGTCCAGGAAGACAAGAGAAGAGGTGATTTCTCTTCACAGGAAGGGCAATGGCTATAAGAAGATTGTAAAGATGTTAAACATACCAAAAGACACCATAGGAAGCATCATTCGCAAATTCAAGGCAAAGGGCACTGTTGAAATGCTACCTGGTCGTGGCAGAAAGAAGATGCTGACTTTGACTGCTGTGCGCTACCTGAAGCGCAAAGTGGAGAAAAGTCCCCGTGTGACGGCTGAGGAACTGAAAAAAGATTTGTCAGATGCGGGTACTGAAGTTTCAGCTCAGACAATAAGGCGCACACTGCGTAATGAAGGCCTCCATGCCAGAACTCCCAGGCGCACCCCTTGCTGTCTCAAAGAATAAGAAGAGTCGACTGCAGTATGCCAAAAGTCATGTGGACAAACCACAAAAGTTTTGGGATAGTGTTCTGTGGACTGATGAAACAAAATTAGAACTGTTTGGGCCCATGGATCAACGCTATGTTTGGAGGAGGAAGAACAAGGCCTATGAAGAAAAGAACACCTTGCCTACTGTGAAGCATGGCGGGGTCAATCATGCTTTGGGGCTGTTTTGCTTCTACAGGTACAGGGAAGCTTCAGCGTGTGCAAGGTACCATGAATTCTCTTCAGTACCAGGAGATATTGGATGAAAATGTGATGCAGTCCGTCACAAACCTGAGGCTTGGGAGACGTTGGACCTTTCAACAGGACAATGATCCCAAGCATACCTCAAGTCCACTAGAGCATGGTTGCAGATTAAAGGCTGGAACATTTTGAAGTGGCCATCGCAGTCACCAGACTTAAATCCGATTGAGAACCTCTGGTGGGACTTAAAGAAAGCAGTTGCAGCGTGCAAGCCTAAGAATGTGACTGAACTGGAGGCTTTTGCCCATGAAGAATGGGCGAAGATACCCGTAGATCGCTGCAAGACACTTGTGTCAAGCTATGCTTCACGTTTAAAAGCTGTTATAACTGGAAAAGGATGTTGTACTAAGTACTAAGATTGAATGTCACTTGGGGTTGAATAAAACTGATAATGATGTGAGCACAGAAAAAGACATTTGTGGTTATTTCATTATAAATGTTATGTTATATTTGTCTGACTTACAAGTGCCTCTTTGATTTAATTGTAAACAAGATGACTGAAATGATCTAAATCAATGTCAAACTGGCTAAAACACTCAATTTCAGTGGGGGTTGAATAATTTTGAACACAACTGTATATATATTAGAAGTAATAATGATATTAATAATTGTATTCCTTATTAAAGTGAATTTATCACTCCAGATAAGGCATCATAAAGTCACCCCGACTTCAGTTTATCAGGTGCGTCATCTTCCCGTGTCTCCTATTCTCCCACATGCGCCCACTGCCTCACTCAGTCATGGAGCATGTGCAGTGAAGCTGGGTGTACACTGATTTCACTGTTCTTGGCACATGCGCATAGAAGTGGTGAAGCCAGGCAATATACTCCCAACTTCACTGCGCATGTGCTATGACTGAGACAGTGTGCACAAGTGTGAGAATAGGAGACACGGGAAGATGATGTGGACACTGCTGTAAGGAAGATCCTACCTCCTTGACTTCAAAGAGGGAATTTAAAGGCCATCTCGGAAAACACATGACAGAAGTAATAAGGTAATAATCATAGTAAAAAATGAAAAAGCAGGGTGGTAAGTTCCGTTTAATGCTACCACTATGGAGATCAGTGAGGATCCCAACTAAAGGCAGGTTTACACTGGCCGAGGAGCAGCCGATTGTCGTTCCTTCCTGACAGTCGGCTGCTCGTTCCGTGAAGGAGACTAGTGTTGAGTGAACTGAAGTATCCGAAATGAACTTCGATCGGAATTTCAGGAAAAATTCGATACGCCACAAAGCCAGATTTCCTCGCTCTTTATGGGGCTCGCGCTTCATGGTAATGAATACATTTTTCCTAAAATGGTGGCCAAAAGTAAAAGGCATTATACTCACCTCATCCACTTGATCGAGGAAAGGCCGTCCGCTCCTATCTTGATTGAAGAAAACCCACCAAAGGACTTGCGGCAAGCGTAATGACCACGGGGGGCTCACACAATAAAGTTATTGCTGATGATGTCACTGCAAGGGCCCCCGCGTTATCACAGGGTGACATCATCACGCTCGCCGCAGGTCCTTTGGTGGGTTTTCTGCAATCAAGACAGGAGTGGACGGCCTCTACCGCGATCTAGTGGATTAGGAGGGGATATGATTTTTTTAAACCCTTGATTAACCCCTGAACAGCTGATTTGTGAGTCACAGATGCCGCAATCAGAGTTAAACACAGCATCTGAGGGGTTAAATGACGGGGGTGGCGCAATCGACATTCCCCGTCATTGCACCCGCTTCATACAATGGAAAGCGATTCGTGACTAAGTAATTTGAATTCCTTGTCAAAATTCAGCGAAGCTGGAGAATCAAATTTTTAAAAACTTTGCTCATCTCTAACGGAGACCGCTACATTTACATGCAGCTATCTCCTCCACACTATGAGGATGAGGGATCGCTATTGCAATCGATCGTCCTCATACAGCTGCATTGTTTCTGGGCTGCAGATCGCAGTTTAGACAGCACGATCTGCTGCCGAAAAACGATGATTGGAGGAGTGCCTGCAGGAATGTCAGGATCACCCGATGAATGACCTTGATCATTCATCAGGTGATCGGCAGTACATTTAGATGCGTTCCTGATAATATGTCCAACAATTGGGCCCTGTAAATCCAACTTTAGGCTCCGTGTCTAGGAAAGGCAGATCTAACTCTACACAATTCATCCCTAACAGATGTAAATGCAGCTCATATCTCCATGACGAGCAGGAGATTATTGGGAAAGTTTTGTTCATTCCTAATAATTCCCTGCTAAACTGGTCCATGTAGAAGGACTACACAGGATCCCATCAGTATTAGGCCTCTTGTACGCGACCGTATGTATTTTGCGGTCCACAAACAAAGGATCGGTCTGTTTGCATTCTGTATTTTGCAGAACAGAACGGAACAGCTGGCCCCTAATAGAACAGTACTATCCTTCTCCGTTATGCGGAACGGATATACGAAAATGGAATTCACACGGATTACCATCTGCTTTTATTGCGGACACATTGAAATGAATGTTTCCGCATTCGGTCCGCAAAAAAAGACGGTATGGACACGGAAAGAAAATAAGTTTGTGTGCAAGAGAGTTCACAGCTGCGCTTTTAATTCCGGCAGTATGTCTTAACGGAGGAACAGAATGCCGGAGTTTACCCATAGCACCATGCTCCCCCGCATCCCCATTTACTGTAATGAGATCCAACAAGGATGCACCTGCTTTCGGCTGGACAAAAAATGCTGGGTGTAGTATTTTCTATCCGTCCGAAAGCTGGCATGTGTGCTGCATACAGTGAACTCTGGGATTCTGTTCTTCCCCTGGAACATGCTCCGGATTTAAAAGCGCAGGTGTAAACTCAGCCTAAGGCCTCTTGCACAAGACTGTATGGCTTTTTCTGTGTTTTGCGGTCCATCTTTCTTTTTTTGTTTCCGCTGTGTTTCCGTTCCGTAGTTATGCAAAAAGTGGGCATGGATCCGCAAAAAACTGAAGACATACGGTTGTGTTCCGTATGCATTCCCTATTTTTTGCAGACCCATTGACTTGAATGGAGCCACGGATCGTTATTTGAGGGCAATAATAGGACAAGTTCTATCTCTCAGCGGAATGTATATACAGAAATGGAATGCATATGGAGTACATTCCGTTTTTTTGCGGAACCATTGAAATCAATGGTTCTGTATACGGACCGCAAACGGAATCCGCAAAAACATAAAGAGTCACCTTTATACATAAATTCCATCCATATAATACACACATTGACAACATAGTTAGGAAGCACTGGAATATCCTAACTAAGGCTTATCCTAATGTGGAAGAATTTAAAAATCCACCATTAATTTGTAACAAGAAAAATAGCAGCCTTAGGGATAAACTGGTACGAGCGGACCTTGGAAGTAAAAAGGTGACTTTTAGACAAAGTACACTGAAGACAGTGAAAAAAGGCACATTCCCGTGCCTCCACTGTCTTCAATGTTCACATATCATCAAGGGCTCAGAATTCCATCACCCCCACACTGGTCAACCATTCAAAATAGACGGTTTCTTCACATGCGATTCAAAAAATGTGATTTATTTAATAAAATATCCGTGTGGCATGGCCTATGTGGGAGAGATGATGCAAACAGTACGTGATAGGATATGTAAACACAAGTCGACTATAAGAACCAAAAACTTACTGTTACCCTTACCATATCACTTTGATAAATATAAACATTCAGTGTCACAGTTGAGATTTCAGGTTCTAGAGCAGGTTAGTAGACCAAGAAGAGGAGGTGATATTAAAAAAACTCCTACTCCGTAGGGAGGCTTACTGGATACACATCCTCAATACGTTACACCCAAAAGGTTTAAACCGTGATTATGAGGTTACTAGGTTGTAGATCACAATATCCAGTTTTTCTGTGGATTTATTGATTATATACCTATGTGCTTAGTATGTGTCTTCTGTCTTCCTTTTAGACACAGTCGACTCGTTGATCCTGAATAAGAAGGACACAACCTACTTTGTTTTTTGTTATAATGAAACTACTCTGATAATTGGTGCTGGGCATGTTTCCACCCCTTTATGGGTGGATTACGTCACTTAAATTGGGATAGATACACCCTATATAAAGCTGTTTGATTTTCATTATTATGTACCTATTGAGAAAGGCAGTGTGCCGAAAATTAGAATAAGTCTATTCAATAAAGAAGAAATTGATTCACCTTCATACACTTGTGCGGTTGCTGGGATTTCTTCATACTACCAGTATGAACAGACCCCAAAGGCAGGTGAGTTTATATACAGGAATACCTAAAGTCCTATCTAACCCTAAAGGACCCTGGTACTACTAATCACAGGAATGAGACAACCTGTTCCTCCAAAAGTAAGGATGGACAGGAGTCTCCCTGAGGCCTAATACAAAACAACAAGGAATGCAACACACAGAAAAGTCAAAAAAAAAAAAAAAAAGGGAAAGGTAACACTTCCAAGAAGCTATGGCAGCACCAGGAACTCAGCCGAGATCCAAACACAAGCTATCCACAGGTCCAACTGAAGCTATAAACCGCACAGCATTGTGGGAGAAAAAACTATAAATAGGAAAAGTTAAATGACCACAATAGCAACACCTGGACATTAAGGATGTGGCCAGTACCAGAAACAACACAGACACCTATTGATCCACAAGGTAAACATGTCAAATCAAACCACGTGTTGTCAGTCTCAAAGATCTTCTTCCACTCACTGTCGCGGAGAAGTCTGTATGTCTCGGTACATCCGTGACAGTACCCCCCCTTCTACGAGTGACCTCCGGGCACCCAGGACCGACCTTATCCGGGTGAGACCGGCTTTCTCCAAATGACTGGCATTTACGTCAGATGCCGGCCTACAACCTCTCTTCAGGTCCGTAACCATTCCAGTGAACAAGATACTGAAGAGATATACAAAGAGCTTGAGAGTCAATTATCTTGGCGATCTAAAATTCCAAACTACCGACCACCATGACAGGAGCGGGTGGCAAGAAAGACGGCTCCAAAGGTTCAACATATCTCTTCAACAAAGATTTATGAAACACATTATGTATTTTCAGAACCTGAGGAAGTTCAAGACAAAAAGCTACAGGATTAATAATTGGCAGTTATCTTATATGGACCAATAAACCTTGGACCCAACTTCCAAGAAGTTTCTTGTTGACAACCACACCAAATCACCCACTCTTAGGTCTGGACCCTTCATACTTTTCCTGTCAGCCACACGTTTATACTGTACTTGTTGCCCATATTCATCAAGTTATTTTGAATTTTCCACCATATGGATGATAATGATGATGAAAAATGTTCCTCCTCAGGAATATCATAAGTATTTGAACCAGAAAATGTGCCAAACTGCGGATAAAACCCATATGCCCCAAAAAACGGCGACTTACCAGCGGACTCCTGTCTACAATTATTTATGGCAAACTATGCCAAAGACAAAAACGAGGACCACTCCTCCTGGTTCTCAGAGTCAAAACATTTTAATTAAGTTCCAGGCTTTGATTAGTGCATTCCATCTGTCCGTTTGACTGAGGATGAAAAGCTGAATAAAAAGACAGTTGTACCCCCAGCCGAGTACAGAACGCCTTCCAGAATCTGGACACAAACTGAGTCCCACAATCCGAGACCACGTCAGAGGGAATGCCATGAAGTTTCACAATGTTGTCAACAAACACTTGTGTAATTGTTTTAGCATTAGGTAAGCCAGGCAATGCTATAAAGTGCACCATTTTACTACAACAATCAACCACCTCCAAAATAACTGTCTTTCCTGCCGAATTAGGCATATCAGTGATAAAATCTATAGATAAATGAGTCCATGGTCTGGACGGGAAGGGCAACGAAGTAGGGATCCAGAAGGTCGAATTTGTGTCACCTTAGCACACGCACAGACACTACAGGCCGACACATAATCCTCAACACACTTATGCAACCCTGGCCACCAGAATCTACGAGAGATGAGGTCGGCGGTGGATCTGCTCCCAGTGTGTCCCGTAAGAACTGTACAATGATGTTCCTCAAACACCTTGTGACAAAATTCCGATGGCGCAAACAATTTCCCAGAATCCGGTGTGTCTCCCTGGGCCTCTAACACCTTCATCTCCAGGTCAGGGTATAGAGTGGATATCACCACCACTTCCAACAGAATAGGAATTGGATTTTCAAAATCACCACCTCTAGGAAAATGACCCCCAAAAACCGCATAAGAGCCTTCAGATTTTCGGGTCCATCCCAGTCCAATACAGCATGGACTTTCTCCGGATCCATTCGAAAATCCGAAGGCAACAACAGGTATCCCAAAAATTGCGCCTCGAGTACAGCAAAAACACACTTGTCTAATTTTGCTTACAATTTATTATCCCTTAGGATCTGCAACAACTGTCTAACGTGATCCTGATGAATCTCCACGCCTAGAGAATAAATTAGTATGTCATACAAGTACACGACTACAAACCTCCCCACAAGGTGATGAAAAATGTTATTCACAAAATGCTGAAAAACCGCAGGAGCATTGGTCAACCCAAAAGGCATGACCAGATTCTTGATAGTGATCCTCAGGAGTATTGAATGCTGTCTTCCCTTTCATCCTCCTCTTAGATCCTGACCAGATTATATGCCCCCTTAAATCCAATTTAGAGAACACCTTGGCACCAACAATCTGGTTAAACAAATCAAAGGAGGGGGTAAGGATCACGGACAGTAATCCGATTGAGTTCACGGAAATCTAGGTCTAGAAAGGTTATACAACCTAGATTTGGGCAACTTAGCTCCGGGAATAAGGTTGATAGGACAATCATATTCCCGATGTGGAGGTAAATCCTGGCATCCACGCTCAGAAAATACGTCAACAAAATCAGATATCAATGAAGGCAATGTCTTAGTAGTTAAACCAGAAAAAGATGTATTAAGACAATTGTAAACGCAATAATCACTCTAATTCAGAATCTGTCTAGCTTGCCAATTGATTGTTGGATTGTGCTTGTTCAGCTACGACAAACCCAGAACCACCGGGGCAGGGAGACCCTCCAACATAAAGCACGAGATAAATTACTGATGAAAGTCACCTATTCTTAATCTGATATCATACACCACTTGCGATAAACACTTCTGAGCTAGAGGTGCAGAATGAATAGCAAAAATGGAAATATTTTTCTCTTATGCCCTTAGTGACAACCCGTGCATACAGGCGAACTGAGCATCAATCAGGTTCACTCCTGCCCCACTGTCGATAAACATCTCAATCCCCACCGTTTTTTTTACTTTAGCGCCACCTCAGCAGTCCGGAGAAATTGTGTACTACCAGTCAAAGACAAATGCATATTTTCTGACTCTCCTCTCACCCCTCCAAGATGGGAATTAAAGTCCCCCTTTTCTTTTTACGCTGAATGTATGGACATACTCCGATAAAATGTCCCTCCTGTCCGCAGCAAAAACACACTCCCTTCTTACGACCAGTACGCTTAAAAGAGGATCCAGGAGTAGCTCCCCCTAACTGCATGGATTCATCCCCAGACCTAAACTCAGGAGTATCTTCTCCAAAAGTGTCAGAGGAGGACAATACATCGTGATATTACATCCTGAGAGTAGGGACCCCTAGATCTCTCTCTCTCAGTTGTCTATCAATGCGTATGGCAAGAGACATAGCAGCCTCCAGAGACACAGGAGTTGCATGAAAGGCCAGAGCAGCCTGCAGACTCCCTCATAACCCCTGACAAAACTAGCTACGGAGAGCCAGATCTTTCCAATCAGTATCCGTAGCCCACCTCCTAAACTCAGAGCAATAAATCTAAGCAGAATGATCTTCCTGACGAAGGCAACACAGCTTGGTTTCGGCCAGGGATGTCCAATCAAGGTCATCAGAAATAAGACCCAAAGCTTCGAATAATTCATCTTCCGACCAGAGAGACTGTGATTCGGTCGGCAGAGAAAAGCCCAAGACTGCGCATCCCCCTTAAACAATGAAATAGCCACACCGACTCACTGTTTCTCATCCCCAGATGAGTGCGGACGTAGCCTAAAATACAGTTTGCACGCCTCCATAAACAAAATGAAATTATTACGTCCCCGAGAGAACTGTCTAGTAGGGCAACTTTAGGCTCCAGATAAGTCAGCCTGTGGTCTCTGAATATGCGAGACAGTCGTGCGGAGGTCAGCTACTTCCAAATACAGCCCTTGCAACTGTCTTGCCAGTGCAGCAATTGGATCTATGGCTGCACTCAAACAAGAAAAAAAAAAAGATGGTTTTGGCGGTTTATAATGTCACGCTCTAATGTGGGAGGGAAACCCCACACCGAACATGTGAGGGAAAGGGGAAAGGAAATAAGGCCTGAAAACTAGGGAAGGAAGATGGACACCTCCTAGTGAAAACCCTAACCAAAGCCCTGATTGACTACCAGAATGAACAGACCCCAAAAGGTAGGTGAGTTCATACACAGGAATACCTAAGGTCCTATCTAACCGTAATGAACCATGTAACTAATGACAGGAATGAGACAACCTGTTCCTGTTCCTTTCTGCTGCAGCTGCCGACAGTTAAAAGATGGAACAGAGCATGTGCGTCTATCTCAGTGAGCAGGGCAGAGGAATTACAAAAAGAACAAACAGCAGGTGATGCTATACAGATAGATTTCAGTGAATAACTTAGTAGCTAACATCATTTTTTTTAAAATTACATGCAATTATAAAAGTCTTCAGATTCAGGTGCTGGTTTTAAAACTGGTTTTCGTAGAACAACCCCTTTAATCTGTCTTGAAAAAAAAAAAGAAAATCAATAAAAGATCAAAAAGAAAAGAAAAAGCAGGACAAAAGTACTGTCACACACTGTCATGCCTTCAAATAGAAACACTAACATCGAAATGCACTAAGTAATCCACACAGTGAAGGCAATGCTCATATTTTTAGGAAAGGATAAGACTGTGAACATTAGGGGAATCCCATCCTATCATGTTGCCCAGTAATTCACCAACTGCACTGTAAAAATTTTCAGAAATTAGCAATACTAGCTTGTGTCACTAGGTGGCACTGTAGTCTCATGTCTTCCCATAAAAAGTGTTTACTTGAATGTACACTGTGTATGGGCTAGTGAGAAATTGAGTGGGAAGATTGCTGGAAAAAAAAAAAAAAAAAGCTTGATTTGTAGTATATTTTTAATTTAATCCTGGTCACATATGCAGCTCTTTACATAAATTGCTTTCTTCGGCAATGTATATTAATTATCTGGAAGTTGGCAACAGGAAGGCTCATTTCTGGTGCCTTACGCAGATGGACGAGTCCTTGCTGTACGCAGTAACCCTATTCTGACTCCGCAACCCCAGAGAACTAGACAAAATAACAAGTCCATTATAAATGGCAACTTTTGATGGATCTGGTAATGAAAGCACAGGGTTGTATGAGGCATTGGATTACATGGAAGAAATATAACACCCTGCGTATCGAATCAGCATTGCTGTTATTATATGCACTGCACAGAATTAGAGGAGAGCTGATACCAGGCATTGCTAGGATTTGGGTTCTATAATTGTGCTTGTGAGACATCAGGCATAAGATGGAAATGAGGTTGTGTTGATTTGTGGCTTTTAATAAAGCCACTGGGATTTTAATGATTTGGTCACTAATGTAAGATCCCAGGATTTTCAGCGGTAAGCGAGCAGCTGTGGCAAACCTGCATTTAATTCATCCAATATGTCTTCTCCATCAAACCAGAAGTGGTAAACTATGTATTGTATATTGAACAACTGATGTTGCATTAAAACCAAGATTTTCACATCATTTGGGCATGAGTGTAGCCTCAAAAATAAAGTGAATGTCCACAGTTCAACCTGTCGGGAATAACTTCTTTACATTTATAGCAGTCAGAGTTCTGTCTTTCTAATACAGAACTCCAAGTTCCCTGCACCGAGTAAGATAAACCTCTGGCAGCATATAGCCTCTATACTATAATACATTGAACTCAGTTATAAAGCAGTATGCAGTAAGCTCCCTCTAGTGGCAGCTGCAGGTAGTTAGAATTTCGTCTTTTGACATTAAAGGAGTTGTCTATATGTTTATTCCTGCTGAGAATAGGTCATCTCTATGTGATCGGCTGGGGTATGCCTCCCAGCACCCCTGCCGATCAGCTCTTTGAATGGACTGTAGCGCTCTTTATAAACCTGTAATGTCATGTTCATGGTCACATTACCTACGCACAGCTCAGTCCTATTTTAGCGAGTAGCGCTGAGCTAGAACAAATCTTTTATCCAATGGACGGGGCTGTGCTTGATAAGCTGGGAAGAGGCTGAGGTGCTCCACAGAGCTGATCAGTAGGGGTCCTGGGAGTTGGAACTTCACTGATCACATGCTGATTACCTATCCTGAGGATAGGTAATCAGCATTTACCACTTGAACAACCCTTTTAATGTCTAGCTTTGGATTTCAAGCTCAGTATCAGTCACATGGAGGTCCAACCCCTTTAAACATATATTAAGAAATTAATTAGCAGAGAATGTTGGTCCCATAGCTTGTACAATGGAGAAGACCAGAGATGAGGGTGTTACATGGGATTTGTCTGTGCGTAGAGCATATACAACCTTAAATAGACTTAGATACTAAGCCTTGATTTACTCTGTTCTGTTAATGAGAATCTGATGACATGACTCTGCTCATTCTGTCCCCATCTATACAGCAAGACTACAGTAGAGAGCTACAGAAAACAAGAAATGTCAGTGCCAATGTGAAACCAGGTATATTTCAAGTACTTATTTAAAAAAACAATAAAAAAAAAAACAATTAGATAATGACATTTTCTGATGACATTGTCACGGAGATACCGAGACATACGGACGTTCTCACGAGAGATCTGTCAGGAGATCTGTGAGGCTGGCAACACGCGGTTTGATCTGACATGTTTTCCTTTTGGATCAAATGATGTTTGTGTTGTTTCTGGTGCTTGTCACACCTTCTTTCCCCGGCTGGGCCTTTGTGGTCATTCAACCTTGACTATTTATTGTTGTTTCTCCCACTATGCTATGCGGTTTATAGCTTCTGTTGGGCGTATGGTTAGCATGTATTTGGTTCTTGGCTGCGTTCCTGGTGCTACCAAAGCTTCATTGAAGATAAGTGTTTCCTTTCCATTTTGCATTTGGTTTATTATATGTGTGTGTTACCTTTCCCTGTTGTTTGTCATTAGGCCTGAGAGGAGACTCCTGTTCGTCCATTCCTTTGGAGGTACAGGTAGACTCAGTCCTGACATTAGTTCCAGGGTCCAATAGGGTGGGATAGGATTCTAGGTATACGGTGTATGAACTTGCCTACCTTTGGGGCCTGTTCATACTAGTAGTCTGTCAGGACTGGAGTTAGAGTTTTCTCTAGGAGGTGTTTATCTTCCTTACCTAGTTTCCAGGCCTTATTCCGGTATCCCCTTTCCCTCCTATGCTCTGTGTGGTGTTTTCCTCCCACACACGAGCGTGACAGACACATTCTCTTTAATTCTTCTACCGATTGCTGTCAAATGTCATATTTTTTTTAAATTGCGGCTTGCTAATTTGTGTGGCTTTGAACACATGGGTCATTGGCCTGCTGTGAAATGCATTTTGCTTGCCTCCTGTTATTAAAAACCCATTTTGCAAATATTCTGAGACATCCTGACACCAAATCACATGCTGGATTTATGTTACATTCCTTTAATTATTGCTTTTCATGTGGGCACAGAAGATTTACATCTTTCATGTTGCACCCCTCCTGTCAGCTCTACATGATGCAGCTGCATATCCCATAGTGCAATAATTTCATAATTTCCAGAAATATTAGTCACAAACGGCTAAGAAGCAGAACTTGATCCAATGTGGGTATGAAAGATATTTGATGTTTTGTACATTACACATGAACTTCCTTAACGCAGAGTACACCCTGCTACGGGCTTTGTCATCTGTGTATTTATGCCAGGTCCTCCTATACTGTACATTCATAATATTGCTATGAAAATGTTATGTTTATGTACTGTGCCTGGTTCACCAGTGGGTGGCAGGGCATCTGGCAGAGATAGATCTTTAGTTAGAATTGAACTTACCATTCCACCCCCCCCCCCCCATTTTGTGCAGAATTGAGCTCATCCTACATCCTACCAAGGGAGGGGTTGTAGAAAGTTACAGTTAGTTCTAGTCTAGTCAAGTCTAGAGTTGGAAGCAGATAAGTCAAGATGGCGCAGTGAGGGAAACGGCCAAAAGGGAGGCATAGAACACCATGACTTCTTACAAATACAGATAGTGTAATGTGAGGGGGTCAACAGCCAAAGGCACATTGCACGTACACTATATAGTGCCATACAATGTCAACTTTGTAGATCTAGCAGCATAATTTCTTCAGTCAGTATCTTGAAGTTTTTAAAGACCCCTCAATGCACATGCTTGTCTGCTGACCTTTATCTGATCTGTATGGCCAGCTTTAGCCGTAATGCTCATAAAGTAGTCCTCTTTATAGAATTCATACTTACATACACTCTGAGAAATCACACTATGGGGGCTAACATAAGGCATAGGAGCTATTTGATGTAATACAATACAGTTCGCTTGCTAAAACTGTGCAGAGCTGGATTATGGCATGGTCAAAATGAGCCTCTATCATCAATTAATGCAGTCTACTTTAATGTGTCTACATGGAAAACCAAGATCAAGACATCAGTTGTGGTATATTTTACTATGATTTGGGCACTGTATAGCAGTATTATTTTGGCATTTATGGCATTTCTTTTAGCATAGACTGGTGCCCATTTAGGCAATGTGATATACAATCATTAGGGAGAAGAACACCGTTCCAAAAATTACAAGGGGCCCCATTAATTTGTTTTTGTTTAGGGGCATCCACCATTCTTAAATTGTCCCTGGTAAGGGAAACATGACATAGACCCCATTATGATGGTTTTTTTCTTTGAACTATCTTGATTTTTGTAAATGTCAGTGCCTGACCTCTCAAAGAGCCTCGATAAGATATGCAGGTGTTCCAGCTTAACTAGATGACAATCTATAACCAGTGCCATTTTAAAGTTGTTACGGATAAGCAGACGTATAGCTAGAAGCTCATAGATCCTGGTGCTAAAAGCCTCGGCCTCCTTCACCCCCTGCACAATGTCTGTTTGAGGCCACTGCCTATATGAAACTTTTAGATGCATCACTAGGTTTCTCCATTGATATCTAAAGCCTAGTCATTATTAAGGTGGTAAGGGGAACCTCCTGGCTTAGGGGCCCGATCACAATTGCGACCGTCACTGCTCATCAGTATAGAGTAGGGTTCTGGTTGGCAGAATGAAATTCTCCTTATGAGATAAATCATGTATTAGCAGGGGCATAGATCGAGGGCACAAGCGAGGCAAGAGCCCCCAGCTCAGTTAGGAGCAGGACTGGAGGGAAGTGAGAGGTGCCAGCCCAGCCTCACAGTCCTTTTGAAATATCACTTTATCCTGCACATTTAAAAATAAAGGATTTGAAAGTGTGCCAGCCCGCTGCAGCATGAAATTATATCTTAAACTAACAAAGGCACTACTCGGCTGATAAACTGCTGCCCAGAACATGCATGTGTACTACTATTTGTGACCTCTGCCCATCTGAAGACATTAAGATGTCATATCTTCCTCCCACACTGAGTGCTGTGACTGCTTCCTCCTCTCTTCTCCTCCAGTCAACGCCATGGCCTCCTCGCAACTTACCAAGCACAGCACCATCCATTGGATAGTGGTTGCGCTTGGTATTTCAGCTCAGGCCCATTCACTTGAATGGTACTGAGCTGTGCCTCCGCCATGTGACCGATGAACGTTATGTCACTGGCTTAGGAAGAGGCCGCATCGCTTATGGAGAGCCACTGTCTCTTCTGTCAGTTAATTGGCTGGGTGCAGGGAGTCGAGCCACCACCAGATACTGTTGACCTATCCTGAGAATACGTCATCAGTATTAAACACTCGGACAACCCCTTTAAATTGTGTTATGTTTCATTAATTAGACGGCAGCAAAGAAAGTTTTGGGGGTTATGGGGGGGTAGAAAAGCCGAGCTATGCCTCAGGCATTAGTCTTTACTCATGCCACTACTTTTGTGCATGCATTTATATTAGATTATGGTGCAAGCGAGGTCAGGTATATAGTTGTCTATATACAGTCTCTTGTACTGAATGACCTTCCGTCTTTAATCTTGCAGTAAACACTTTCTTGCTTTAAGTGTCACACAGATTTACGGAGAGAAAAGCTTTCATATTGGGATCACCACCCAGCTTAATATTGAACATTTGGCAAAATATGTTGAATGAAATGTTCCAAATACTTGAAAAAAATCACTTTAAAATCCCATTGTATGAAAAGTAAATTGTATAATCCTTTAACATTCACCAAAGCAGACGGCCCCAGGCTGATAGGGATTAACTAACAGTGATGGCTTTATAAAGATGACTATATTTATAGCAGAAGTAATTACTGATGGAGGAATATACAGCAAGCAGTGGGGAGGGTGGTTTATGTTTTAGAACATTTCTGAATGCCTTACGTCTGACTAAACACCATTCTATTTCTAATGGAAGCTCAACTTCTCATTTTAACAAGCATTAGTTGCAATTTATCATGTAGATGTCTTGGATTTATGGCAAAATATGCACTTCTAATAGTTTTCTCTATTGCAGCCAGCCAGCTATTACAGTGCAAACTAAGTGTCCATCAAGCTTGACCAAGGGAAGATACCTATGAGAGGTGATGCAAAGGAACAGAAGATCGATAAAGAGGAAGACAAACAACTCCATAAAGCATCAGCCAATCTGCTCTAAAAGGGTAACTTTTCATAGAAAGTATCTAAGCTTTTTTTGACGTCATCGCCTGTTCTTGCTGTGACCACGTTTTGAGATGACTATTCCACAGATTCACAGCTCTTATGGAGAAGAAATGGTTGCCGCCTCTGGAGAGTGGACTTTTTTCACTAGACGGAGTTTCAACAGGCCATCTACGTACTTGTCCAAATAAATCACGTTTCCTCTTGCACGTCTAAAAACTAAAATACATTTTTATTAACTAATACCCCCCATGTCCCTTATGCTTAGTTTCTCTTCTTTGTACTTTTTCCTGCTCCAGGGCATCCTTTCTATGAATTGGTGCCCAGAACTGAACTGCATATTCCAGATGAGGCCATGCTAATACTTTGTAAAATGGTAATATGTCCCTGTTCTGCAAGTCCATGTCTCCTGTAATACATGACAGCATCACGCTGGCCTTAGAAGCAGCTGATTGACATTGCATGCTGTTAGATAGGCTCCTTTCAGACGAGCGAGTGTCACGCTCCGGACTCTCAGCATGAGTATGTGGAAGCTCCCATCCTGGCCTCCCAGCTCTGACAGGGTTGCATGGCATTATATTGATTTATGATGCTATGAAACCCTTAGCGGTCTGATATGTGACCCCGGAAGTGCCCCGGAGTTCAGAATGGGTGCTCTCTCTGACACATGTTGGCGTAGGACACACTTGTGTGAAAAAGGCCTTACGCTATGATGTACAAGTACACCCAGATCCTTCTTTATAAGTGACTCTCCCAGTTTTATGGGCATATGGTACATACAGATTATTAGTATCCAGCAGCAGCCCCTCCTTCAGTGCTGCTTAATGTGTATATGCGAATTTTAAAGTGCAAGGAACATGGATCCTGGTGGTGTGGCTATGGCACATGGCTGATACTTGTGAGAACCAGAAAGCAACCCTTTGCTTGCTGGTCTCTGTGGCAAACAACTAGTATCAAAGGGACACCATGTTTAGCTTATTTAAAAGATCTAAGCATACATTACACGTTCTCCTCATTTTTTTATTTTCATTTTATTCTGTATTGCAATATGCCTAGTTTACTTTCTGGAATTTCACACTGTACAGTGGAATCAATAGAGTCCGAAACATGTGATAGGGAGAGATATCACCAACCCTACACCATCACTTTACTCTGTGTCATATGTCTATCTACACCCTCTCTTTTGTGTGTGAGACAATACAGTGCACCTGCCATTAATCCACTAGCTACTAGTGATAGCTGATTATATTCAGCTTCCCGGCAGACAGTAATAGAAGATATTTCAGCAGTACAGAATTTCACCTTCATCTTTTGAAAAAAAAACAAAAAACAGAAGTCCGAATTTTCAGTGATTCGCTTTAGGAGAGAGAGAGGAAAGGGGGAGGGAGGAAAAATGAGGGGAGATGGAGCGGAGGAGAGACAAAGAGAGATCAGAAAGTCATCCTCAGCTTTTCAGGGCATTTGAAGAAGTACTTTCGATTCAGGTTGAATCAATTTGTGTCAGATCAATTGAATTAGTTTCTTTATTTACAGAAATTTGCTCATCTATAGTCAGCACCTTAGTAAGTGGCAATATTCCCTCATTTATTTTCCACTAAAATAATATCCCAGTCATTCTACTAACAAGAAAAACACAGAGCCAGATATATACACAATCTATGGTAATTCATGGCTTCAGTGACATGACCCCGTCTGTCCATGGACATATCCAAATGAAATAGGAAGACAAGAGTGTTGGTTGGTGTAGATTAGATTTTTTGTTTAATCCTTTTTGTTCCTTTTCATCTTTAATTTACAACAGAGCCATAATGGAGGTGACAGATTCATTTTCCAACTAGTCCAAATGGATGTTGACAGACCCTATTCAATTTAATGAGTTCTGATGGGGTTTTCAGTTTTTTTTTATTTGTGGTCAGGGCTGCGGACTCTGGGCAATTGGGGAGGGCTGGCTGTCCCTAACTAACCAACGGCTAGAATTGTGCCCCATAGCCGTGAACGGGGTACGAGCCTATAGTGGGCTTACCCATGGTGTGACCTTGAAGAAGGGGGAGGGTGGGTGGGCCACGGCGGAGGTACGTGGGAGAGAGAGAGAGAGTGGAGAGGGGGAGTATATATAGCCCTCTGCCCCTCCCACAATTACAGGCTGAAGAGTCAGCCTTAAAACTTGTGGTCAGGGCTGCGGACTCTGGGCAATTGGGGAGGGCTGGCTGTCCCTAACTAACCAACGGCTAGAATTGTGCCCCATAGCCGTGAACGGGTACGAGCCTATAGTGGGCAAAGATGAACGAATAGTAAATGCTTAAACTCTTTATTGAATACAAACAAATCATAACACCAAATTACAGAAGGCTGCAGAGATTTCGTGTCTGGGATTAGGAATATATCTTGCGTAGCAGGAGGAATGCCAGCGACCCATGCTCCTGATGACATGAGACGGTACCTGATGTTTAGATGCCGCCGAGGCAGCCCCGATTCTGAACGAATGACCTGAGATACTTTTGGGGTCGTAGTCTGACCCAGCCGCTAGGAGACGAATGTGAGAGGTGAATTGAGAGGTAGTGAGGGGTTTGGACCGAAAAGGTAGCAGAGGACTGTCTGGGTCAGAATGGCTCAAGACGCCTAGCAATTTATTAAAGACTTGCACTGGGCACCATTGGTTATGGGTCTGGAAGTAACGAACCTCTACCGGGGGTCCTACCTGAGAGGTTTTGGTGGCTGTCAAACTTAGGATGAAGTGGTCACGGTTCCATGTTAGCTGTTTTTTAGTTAGGCCTTTGGATTTGGAAGAAAACCCGGAGAATTCGCCTGGTCTCAGGAAACCATAAAACCCCAGGTACATTGCAGCCTTAATGACTATGCTATCTTGTAGCCCAAAAGGGTTGCCATCTAGGGAGTTGGATAGTGTTCTAAAAAGTTCCCCTGAGACCGGTTGGCGGCTGGGATTTGGAGAGGGTTTGCTTTTTTGGATGCCTCTGAGTGTGGCCTTTATAGCTGGGGAGGAAAAAATTGACTTTCTGGACGGGTTTTCTAACATGAAGTGGTGCTGTACCCCTGCCAGATACAACCTTATGGAGTTGTATGCCAAGTTAAGCTTGTTGTGGCAGTAAGCTATAAAGGCCATGATGTAAGCTGTTTCGGGGGCATTTTTCCTGGGATGTAGAAGGGAGAATTGTTTGAAGATTTTCCAGCCTGCCTTATAGTTCCTGGCCGTGTTGGCAGAGAGGGACCTTTGGGTGAATTTTTTGGCTAAGGCGATGAGTGGCTCTATTCCATGGTCAGGGAGTGGAGATCTGGGTAGGCCCTCCCGGCTGTATCTGCATCGGGCATGATCTGAAAGAATTTGCGAAAATTGAAACGTGATAAGGCGTCGGCTGCTAAATTCCGGGTACCTTGGATGTGCTTGCAAGACATGTGGAAGTTATGTTTTAATGACAGCCAGACTAGCTTACGTACGAACGGCATTATGCGGGGAGATTTGGACCTTCCTTTTGTAACGATTTCTACTACCGCCTGGTTATCGGTTATAAAGGCGACGGGTGAATTTGCCCACTGACTACCCCAGACCTGCGCGGCCGCTACTATGGGATAAATCTCTAATAGGGGGGATGTTCTCAGGATGTCGCCACTGGATTGGACTTCTGGCGGCCAGCTGCCGGCGAACCATTGCTTGTTGTAAATGGCTGCGAAGCCTGTAGATGCGGCCGCATCCGAGAAGACCGTGGGGCAAGCCGGGCTCCAGGAGGGGATAAACAAAGAGATCCCGTTCCATTCAGTGACGAACTGGTACCACATGCATAGGTCAGATAAGGCTTGATGACCCAGGAAAATTGGGGAATCCTGCTCGGCGGCCGCCGGGAGCAAGTCCAATAGCCTGGACATGAAGGCCTTACCTTGTGGCATGATCCTGGTGGCGAAGTTCAATAGACCCAGCAGGGATTGCAGTTCTTGTTTGGAGAGGGTCCTGGAACCCACGTACTTGCGGATGGCTTCTTTGATTTTTGCCAGCTTATCACTGGGCAATCTTGCTTCCATTTTTTCCGTGTCCAGAACGATTCCTAGGAAGGAGACTACCGTTGATGGACCTTCCACCTTTGAGGGGCGACTGGTACGTTGAGTTCGGAAAAGACCCAAGTAGGCTGGCTAACTTTGAGGGGTTGGACTCAGGTCGCTCTATTAGAAGAAAGTCGTCCAAGTAGTGCACCACCATTGGGCATTGGCAGTGGTTTACCAATATCCAGTGCAGGGCTTGGGCGAATTTATCGAACAGCCAGGGGCTGCTTTTTGACCCGAAGGTTAGGCGATTGGCGAAGTAGTGTAAGTTGTCCCACTTAATACCGTAGAATTTCCAGAGATGCGGCTTGATGGGGAGTAACTTGAAGGCGTCCGGAATGTCCGCCTTTGAAAGCCAGGCCCCCCTGCCTGCAAGAAGGATGAGCTGGATAGCCTCCTGGATGGAAGAGTATTTCATGGCAAATTCTTCTGACGGTATTAGGGAGTTGAGGCTGGGGATGTTGGAACCATGAGGCGCTGAAAGATCGTATATTAATCGTTTTTTATTGGAAAATTTTTTGGCCACAATGCCTACGGGATTAATTCTCCAGTAATCGAAGGGGACCTGGGGGTAGGGTCCCAGGAGAAAACCCTTTTCCACCTCTGTGCGGATGAGTGAAGTGACGGTTGCGTGTTCTCTGGAGGCGGACAGAAGGTTGGGGCCTTTCCAGGTTGACTGGGGAAGGGATATCAACCCGGTGTCGAAACCTTCCGAGAAACCGGTTAGCAGGAAATGGACAAACGAGGGGTCGTGGTGGCCCCTAAGGAGGGTGGCCAAGAGGCGGGTATTCACCCCGCCTAGTCATTTCTGCTTGGCTGACCTCTGGGGACATGCGGAGGCGGGGTGGGCCCTGAAGCACACAGAGCAAACATGTAGGGCCCTGCATTTGTTGTAATTGCACGTGGTCAGGTTATAGTTATTGCAAACTTGACTACTGCCAAGAAAAACGATGGTTCGCCCTAATTTGTCCACGGTGGTGAACTGCTTGTTCTGCTGACCTGAAGGACCGGCTGCTGCTCTACCCTGGGAGCTTTGGAGGCTGGAGTTAGGGCACCACTCCGAGGAGTGAAGTATGGACTGGCACACGGAGCAGGCGGGCGCTTTAAGCCCGGCAAAATGACGGCAGAAAAGCTCCATATCCAGTGAAGCCCAGTTGGTGACTCGTCGAAACTGGACGAGCGTGGCTGCTGCTTTTGCCGAGAAAGAGCGGTGATAGTCGTAAAACGCGTAGCCGCCATACTTGTGCCCTAGATCTGTTACTCTATACAAATATGTATCCAGTTCCTCGCGTCTCTCGGGGTGAGCAGAACAGATAACGTCTCTGAAAAGGCTGCATGCTAGTACGAACTCCGATATGGATAATTTCCGGTTTAACCGGGCGTCTCTAGTTTTTAGATCTATTGAGACGTCCTCGCAAGCTATTGTCTTGCTTTCAACCGTATCATGCGTTGCAATCAAGATTGAGGCTAGATTGACATCTTTGCCCTCGAGAATGTCCTTCTTTAAATTGTCCGGCAAGAAATGAGAGGGTGCGACTTCAGGCAAGTCGATCGCCCTACCTGGCGTGGACTGGCTGTCGAAAGATGTCACAGGTAACGTGGTAGCCGTGCCTCTGGATTCCACCGCCACAAGTCGGCTCTGGATATCCGACATTGATGTGACCAGACTGCCTATGGTGGCCTGGAGCTGTGCCAGGGACAGCTCAATTGTGGATGGGCCGGCTTGATCTCCTGACGACATGGCGGGTTCGGACATGAGGAGCCTGTATAGCTCCGCCTTTTTTGCGGAGGCTGGGTGGCGGATGCCTTCCTGTTAAGCCTCGGCAATGAGCTTGGGGATTGTCCAGTTTCTTAAAGAAGTGGTACTGGCTGCGTCAGAGGCCAGAGATCCCGCAACTGAGGAGGCGTCCTCTGCGTCGGAGAGGTGAGACATGCTGGAATTTGAAGAACAATGTATTATAACGGAGAAACGTGACTTGGTGTGAGCTTGTGAGCCCGACAGGCCCCGGTTGGGGTTAGCCGAGGCGAACGGAGCCAGTAGCGAAATTTTATAACGTGAGACGAATGCGTGTTGAAATCAAATACCTGCTGGCCAGGGTTAGGGACCGGGGTTGATAAGGTCCGGTCTTGACGGGTCAATTACCTGGTTGACGCTAACCGTAATGAGAAAAACAAAAGAGAGAAGCGTGTGAGCGAGAAAAGCGGGCGCCCGGGAGGGGCCCGTGCCCTGAAAGACGAGACGTGAGACTGAAGACACCAACGACCCGGGAGGGTGTGAAGAGTGAGGAATATCCCTAGGTGATGCCGACTTGTGCAGGAATGGGACCGTGTTGATAGATGGTGTGGCAGGGTAAGACATGGTGTGACGCCTACGGGTGGAAATAAGCGGAGGAAGGGTGAGAACACCTGGAAACGTGGACAGAGGATGTGAGATTACTCTGTGGGGGGGGGACGTTGTGTGAACGCAACGTCACTGGTTGCGAACAGGAAATGAGCCTGACTGATACCATAAGCGGGAGTGCGTGGATGTGAGGTGGAATGAAGAACCGTGACCTGAATGGCGCAGACAGTTGTGGATACCGAGGAAGCAACGTGGCCTGAGTGACGTAGACAGGCGAGGAATACAAGAAGAAAGTGGCCTGAATGACGTGGACGGGCAAGGAAAAAACACACAGTCGTGGCCTGAATAACGCAAACAGGCAAGGAAAAACACACAGTCGTGGCCTGAATAACGCAAACAGGCAAGGAAAAACACACAGTCGTGGCCTGAATAACGCAAACAGGCAAGGGAAAAAAAAAACACACAATCGAGGCCTGGATAACGCAACAGGCGAGGAAAACACAGAGTGCGAACGGCATGGAACTTTGCATGTGACCTGGTTGACGGATCTGGGACGGAAAAGACAGAACACCGGAAGTGTGGCTGTGAGGCGGGACCCTGCTGACTGGTGTGGTCCTGGCTGGGGTTGGATTCAGTGCCATTGGAACAGTGCGGGAGTGCCGGAATGGTGGAACGCCTGACTGATCTTGGAGACCGGAGATGGACTATGGTGGAGTTTAGAGTGGGTGATGAGAGTGAGTGGGGACTACCTGCGCGTGGACCGGGTGAACCAATGGCCCTGGTTACGAACAAGTCCAGACCGTGTGTAGTGGACCAGTGGCTGGAGAGGACGTGATGTGGAATGGTGTGAGGTGACATGTATATTTTTTCTTTTTTTTTTTTTGGAAGGGGTGTGGACCGGAGCAGAGCGGAAAGTTAGGGGGCGGGTGCGGTGCCGTGTTTTAACTAAGGATTGGAGAGAGAAGAAGGAGACGAGCCCTGAAACCGGGAGCGGGTGGTGCCCTGTTTGGGCGACTGTCCTGAGTATTGCTTAGTGTACGTTGGTGGTTACCCGAAATTCTAGGACTCGCGGTCCCGACCTACCTGATTGGTTCCAGGGAGGAAAAACGGAGAATGAGCTTGGAGGATTGGATCGGGGGAGGAAATCCCGGGTCCTATACTTATAAAATAAGACCAGAAAGTTAGTGGGTGGAGTAAACGGGGAAAAATCCCTTTTTTTTTTTTCTGTGTGCCTGTGTCGCTGTTATGCGATGAGGAAGCTTGTGAGCCTGCATGAGGGACGTGTCTACATACATGAACGTGCGCGTAGATATATGGATATTTTTTTTTTTTATTTTTTTTTTAAAAAGGGGAACCTTGACTATTCGCTTCCTATGCGTGTGTAGGTTAACCGGCACAATTTATTAGTGATGCCACACGCTGTGGAAACATGACGAACTGTACCACTATACATTTCCTAGGATTATCACGTTCTTGGATTCTGTCAGGGTGTGAAAACGGAAATAACGCTAGAGAAATACACTGTATATATCAAATACACTTACTATATCAACACACTTGTGAAACCCAAACTTGTGGGGTAATGCTAAAATATGACACCAGCCTGAGCACAAGAGCAGAAGCATGCCTTTGGCTACACCTTACAAGAGTTGCTTTTCAAAATAAAAAGCAACGGAACAAGTTTTAAGCATGGAACAAAATTAATATACATATATATATATATGAATGTGAAGCCCCCTGCCGCCCGGACCCGGTGGCCTGGAGGCTATTGCGGTAGCCGCCCTACCCGGCGTAACGCCCCCCCGGGCACGGGCCGCGCCACCTGGGCGGGAGAGATGGAAAATGGGGTGGAGGGTCGGGTGGAGTGGCTGGCGATGCGCAGCTGTGCTCGGCGGTGGAGTGACCGGCGCCCGGATGAGATGCGCGGTCGGTCCTCCTCACCCATGCCTCCTCCCCACAGACGTGCCTGGATCGCCGGCCGGGAACCGCCATTGCTGGGCTGATGCCCCGGGTGCCGGACCTGCGTGAGGACTTACCCACCACGGCGCGCGGCTCGACCGGAAGGAAGTGGTGACGTCAGATGCTTGCTGCCGGAAGTAACATGGAACGCCACGGCGGAGGTACGTGGGAGAGAGAGAGAGTGGAGAGGGGGAGTATATATACACAATTACAGGCTGAAGAGTCAGCCTTAAAACTTGTCAAAAATACAAGAAAAACATTTACATACAACTGAACCCCAGAACACAAGTAAACATTTACCCTTATTTCCAACTTCTAGTACATCCAGGGCTGTACATTAGCTCCATATATTAAAAAAGAGGAGTCAGTATGCAGTCTCCATGGAGAGTCCCATGCAGCAGACCTCTTATGTAAATCTATAAGGCATATACCTCTTGGATTGGACTTTTACCAGCACAGAAAAATGTGCATTATCTGATCTCTACACTGATTAGCATGGACTACATGCAATTTAAGAGCTCTGCGACTGTAAAGTGTAGATTCCATTAAGTATGCCGCTAATCCCTGACATGGTTAGAATGTACTAGAGCGATTGGCTGCCAGGGAGAGCCGACAAGGAAGAAAAGCAAGGAGCGACCAGATCCAGACCTTCACACATATGGTCATTGCATGCTATGGAAGTAATGCTGATTACACCCTGTGCGTTTCTCTAAATCCACATCAGAATTCTCATGTAAGAAATGTGGATTTTGTGGTGGACTTGCCTATAATACTGAATGTTTAATGGTGTTGTGCATGGCCTTCCGACACATATGTTAGCTTCATGTGAGCTAATAGAGCAGAAAGAAAGCAGCAGCTCCTTGAGTACACTCTAAAGGGAATTAGAAATAAGGCCTCCTTGTCCATGGTCTGCCTCTCATTTTGCAGCCCTTTGCCATTCAAATGAATGGGTCTGAAATGCAGTACCAGACACAGCCCACGTGGCGCTGCTCAGACAAAAAGCAGAGCCTTATTTCTAATCCCAAACACATTGAACCCTTAACGCTGGGTTCAGACCTGAGCGTTTCTGAGACGCGCGTTTTTGTGCGCGTTTTTGGCAATAGTAAGCGCGCGTTTTACGCGCGTTTGTGTGATTGACTGCATTGTTGTCCAATGACCAAATATCCCTGTCTATATGAAGTTTGGCCAATCAGAGCTGGGGTTTGGCCTTTCCAGCATGTTGTAAATTCATAAACGCGCGTTCGAACGCGCGTTTTCAGTGTCAAAAACGCGCAAAATACAAGCGTTGCGCGTTCCCATTGAAGTCTATGGGCCAAAACGCCCCAAAAAAAGCTCAAGTACTTGTTTATGCGTCGGGCATTTTTCAGCACGTTCGAACGTGCTGTAAAACGCGAAAATGTGAACCAGTCCCATAGGGAAGCATTGGTTTGCATTGGTTATGTGTTTTACAGCGCATTCAAACGCGCTGTAAAACGTGCAAGTGTGAACTGAGGGTAAGGCACTGACAGAGCAGGCAATTTTTGGTAAACGGACTGTTCATCTGGGAATTACCTGCTCATCAGTGGAGAAAAGAGTTGCATTTACATAAGTTACCATCTTCACAGTATGGGGACGAGCAATTGCTACTGCTATCCCTCATTCTCAAACATATTCATTGTTTCTGGGCAGCAGCTTTGCTGACCAGAAACGATGACTTAGGTGTCCACAAAAATGCTGATTTCACCCGATGAACAAATGTTTTGCTTGTTCATCAGGTGATCTGTGGCACATTTATACAGGCCACGTATAGGTACAAAAATTCCCCCTGTAAATCCGCCATTACAGTGTCTGCCCTCATTTTACAGTTTGTGTTTAAACATAACCTACATAAAAAACACTATGTAAATACACTACTTATCTTGTAATGATCCCAACGTACAGCCTGTATTATATAGTCCAGAGCTACATTCATAATTAGTAACATAGTAAGTTAACATAGTATATAAGACCCAAAAATAGACATTTGTCCATCCAGTTCGGCCTGTTTCCTACAAGTTGATCCAAAGGAAGGCAAAAAAAACCTGTGAGGCAGAAGCCAATTTTCCCCACTTAAGGGGAAAGATTTCTTCCCGACTCCAATCAGGCAATCAGAATAACTCCCTGGATCAATGACCTCTCTCTACTACTTGTTTTTCCTACCTCTCATTGAAAGAGAATTCTGAGAACAGGCTCTGTGTAGAAACTGAGTCGGGAAGGAATACTAGGAGATTTCAGCTCTGAAGCCAGTTCAGAACTTTAATACCAGCTGTAACTCTGGCACAATACAAGATGAGTAATTCCATGCATTTGCATGCTATAGAAATATTCTACTGTATATGTAAATTTGCTTTAAGCGATGCAACACAAAGGTTAGTACCGGTGATATATAGGAGCAGTGATGGCTGCAGCCATCTGTAATAAGTAAATGACGTGCAGGTAAAGGTCTGACAACATGACAGCTAATTGCATCTCGAGAATCTCGCTCTGTTTATGTCAGTTCATTCCTCTGCTGCTGGGAAAGCAATACATGCACTCACACCGACATTTCCAGAAGCTCTTGATATATGAAGATATTCTATTTATGAGATTTCTATCTGGTCACAAGGGTGCAAGGATGAAAAGAATCCATTGTGACAAGTACAGTGGCCGCGGCTCCAGTGAGGGAGGCAGACGTTGTGCATTAGTGAAAACAAGCCATGTTGTGTTTTATTTCCTATCCCTAAGACATAAGGTCACCCCACAGCCTTCAAAGCTTTCAGCATCGTTTGTGTAGACACTTTTGCTGTGTTTGAAGTGGAGAAATGCATTTAGATATTTTTTTTTCTTTTATGACCACTAAAAGTTTAAAACTACTGGAAAAGTCAGACACTCTTAATAGACAGATATACTATAACCCACTATAATGAATAGGGCGTTTCAAATGAAGTATTATTGCAAAATACATGCAAAAAAACTATTGCTATTTTATTTAGATTCCATTTTACTCTCTGATAGCGCCCCCTGCTGTCTATCCTTTTGGTCCACATTTTCCTGTATTCTATGGTGGACAGACACGCTCAGTAACCTCCGTGTTCCCTTCCTCCTCTTATTGCCAGTGAAGTGATCTCTTAGTGAAGCCAGACATATTGGCCCAGATATACTAATCTTAAAGATGGTGCAGACTTAGACTGGCTGTCTAGACCTCCACTAGATTTATAACAGGGGCTCAGGCTGGATGATAAATGTGGTGCAGGACACTTTTCTTTGACTCTGTGCCAACTGTTGGTTGGCTTACTTACAGACAAATTTTTACACCAGAATTGTGGTGCAATTTTGGTACAAAATGGCGCATGTTAGGCCCACACCTTTCCACAAAGCAATGCCCCTTTCCAGCAAGCCCCACCTCTTGTCATGCATGTTGCAAAAAGTGTAGAAATACATGTACTAATTTTCACCATTTTTAGACAGATTTTTTGGTGCAGACACATTAATAAATCTGGGCCATTGAATTAATTAGTCCCGAATTCTAAATTCATGGACAGTGGAGAAGGAAATGGCGGAAGGGGGCACCATATACCAATCTTAGCGCTATTTATTGGTGGCATCATTGAGTCTGTGTGTGAAGGACTATTTTCCAGGCAGAGGTGGAATACAGGAGAACAGAGCTTCTGCAACTGGAGGGCAGGGCAAGAACTGATAAACTCTTAGAAGGAGCTATAGCCCAAACATTTTTTGTCTGAGGGCCTGCACTACACATGGTAAAAATTTTGCAGCCCAGAACCAGGTAGCTTTGCTAGAAAGAAATGCAAACACTGTGAGGGGGCACGTGTGAGCATTACTATAAGACATAGGCCATCATAGTCAGTGGAGTCTGGTCAGCTTCTTCCCTGTGGGGTGACAGGAGGAGGAGGGGGGAGCAGGGTCACTAGTGGGGTGACAGGAGAAGGGTAGTACTGTGTGGGTAGTATTGTGTGGGAACAGTGCGGGAGCATTCAGGTATAAACAATTAGGTGGTATAAGACAGTGGACAAGGAAAACATCCATTTGATAGTTCCCTCCTCATACTACAGTGGTTAACAGTAACACAAAGTACTTTGGCTTGCTTAGCAAAAGAAGGTCATGATTAGAGATGAGCAAATCTAAGCTGACTAAGTGGAATTCGATTAGAATTTCATGAATTATTTGATTTGCACCTAATCCGAATTTCCTCACGCTTCGTGGTAACAAATTGCATTTTTTTCCTAAAATGGCTGCTGCACATTAGGACATGGAGCAAGGAACTCTAGGAACAAAGGATCACCCACAATGCCATGCAGCCAGCCAGCCCTGTGATGTCACTGCCCTATAAATGGCCCCAGCCATCTTGGATTCACCCTGACCTACCGAGACATACGGACGTCCGGGTGACAGTGAGTGGCAGGACATCTGCGAGACTGGCTTCACGTGGTTTGATCTGACAGGTTTTTCCTTGTGGATTAATCGGTGTCTGTGTTGTTTCTTGTAATGGCCACACGCCTTGCCTCCAGGTATTTATGTGGTCATTTAACCTTCCTTATTTATGGTTGCTTCTCCCGCTATACTGTGCGGTTTATAGCTTCTGTGCCTGTGGATTGTTTGGTGTTGGGTCTCGGCTGAGTTCATGGTGCTGTCATACCCTCTTTGAAGTTAAGTCTTTCCTTTCCCTTTTGTATTTCGTTTAGATTCTGTGTGTTGCATTTCTCTATTGTTTGTATTAGGCCTGAAGTAGACTCCTGTTCGTCCTTCCTTTTGGAGAAGCAGGTAGTCTCGTCCCTGCCATTAGAACCAAGGTCCTATAGGGCTAGATAAGATTCTAGGTATTCCTGCATATGAACTCACCTACCTTTGGGGTCTGTTCATACTGGTAGTCAGTCAAGATTTTGGTTAGGGTTTTCACTAGGAGGTGTCTATCTTCCTTCCCTAGTTCTCAGGCCTGATTCCCTGTTCCCCCGTTCCCTCCTATGCTCGGTGTGGTGTTTCCCTCCCACACCAAAGCGTGACACAGCCATTTTCCAGTGTAATTAGTGCAGGGAGAGATGTTAGCAGGCTCTAGGGACAGTGCTATGAAAGACTTGAAAACTTATATTTTGCTCAATAGAAGTTCGGGGAAAGAGAATTAGAAGTGTAGGTAAGGGATAGGGAGAAATTATTTCACAGTATTGAAGCAGAATAGGGTCCAATAGTGGTGTTTACAGCCTGGGTAATAGGAACAATCCTTTTACACCTTGCTGTACTGACTATAGATCCAAATTGCCATTATACTGCTGCTCATTTCAGGTTTGCAAAACCCCTGTAATTCCAGCAAACCGTTCTTGTTATTGGGGTCTTATTAGCCCTTGTGCGGTGCAGTTATATATGTTCTAAAACCTTTTTTTGTCGTGTATTAGTGGGGGGGGGGGGCTTGAGGTGAGAAGATTACAGCCCTTTTTGGCGTGCATTATTATCAACAAAAAAAAAAAAAAATTTGCCGTTAACGGCCGCAGTTCTATATTCTAAAGTTTTTTTCTGGCGTGTATTAGTGGGGAAAAAGGGCTTATTAGCTGTTGTGTGGTGAAGTGAGAAAATTAAAGCCCTTTTTTGGCGTATATTAGTGGGAGGGGGGAAAAGGGGTTATTAGACGTTGTGTGGTGAAGTGAGAAAATTACAGCACTTTTTGGCGCGTACTAGTGGCAACAAAAAAAATATTTGCCATTCACGACCGCAGTTATTTGTTCTAAAGCCATTTTTTGTCGTGTATTAGTGGGTGAAAAATGGGTTTATTATCTGTTATGTGGTGAAGTGAGAAAATTGCAGCCCTTTTTGGTGTGTATTAGTGGCAAAAAAACAATATTTGCCGTTCACGGCCGCAGTTATATGTTCTATAGCATTTTTTTGGGCGTGTATTAGTAGGGAAAAAGAAAAAGGACTTATTAGCTGTTGTGTGGTGAAGTGAGAAAATTAAAGCCCTTTTTGGCGTGTATTAAATTCCTTTTTATTGACTAATTTGATCTAACAGTATGTCAGACAGAGAAGTGACAGGAAAATCTACAACAACCTCACAATAAATGTAAAAATGCCCAAGGATACTAAACATCACCACATTGCACGAAAAAAAAACAAAGGACCATATTATATGAAAATATATATAAAAAACCTTATTAGTTCAGATCATAAAGTAAATTATACAATAGAGAGAAAAACACATGATGGAAAATAGATACAGAAAAACTGCAGAGGGCGCATAACCCAACAGCAAAGGTCTATGTAAAAAATAATCTGGTATAGGTGTAACTCCAAAATATAATATCCACCTCAAGGACTCATACCAAGAGTATAATATCATAAGGTACCCCCTCATTAACCAAATAATGAGGGTATGTAATGTTTATATAACAAATAGTCCCAAGTGGCAACTAATCCACCAATATATTATAACAACATACATACCCTAATAAATATCTATCTAGACATGGAGGTAACCATAAATGAGCTACAAAAACCTACCCAGAGACATAGTCCACTTTAGTTGGAATGTTGCCCCAGCACAGACACCTCAACACGTGTTTTGCCACCCACGGCTTGGTCAGGAGGTCTGATAGGTGCTTCATTAGAAAACTTTTATGTACAGTAGCATGACATGCCAATGGGTTTTCAGGCAAAGTCTGCAAAATCATCTGCTCCTGACTGCCAGGGGAGTGGTGTATATGCAGTACCCCAGAGAAGGTATGGTTGGCACGACCATCCTGGCACAGCCCTCTTAGGCCCCTTTCACACTTGCGCTTTTGCTTTCCGTCCTAGAGTTCCATCCTCGGGGCTCTAGGACGGAAAGATACTGATCAGGATTTATCCTAATGCATTCTGAATGGAAAGAAATCCGTTCAGGATGCATCAGGATGTCTTCCGTTCAGTATGTGAACGTTTTTTGGACATTGACAAAACTGTAGCATGCTGCGGATTTGTCTCCGTCCAAAAATCCGGAAGATATGCCGTAATGCCGGATCCAGAATTAATGCCCATTGAAGTGCATTAATCCGAATCCGGCATTAAGCTAAACGTCATTTCGGCGCATCGCCGGATCCGACGTTTAGCTTTTGAGAATGGTTACCATGGCAGCCAGGACGCTAAAGTCCCAAGTGCCATGGTAAACTGTAGTGGGGAGGCAGGGGAGAAGTATACTTACCGTCCGTGCGGCTCCAGAGTCCTGGGGCACTCCACAATGATGTCAGAGCGCCCCATGAGCATGGATCACATGGATCACGGGATCCATGTGCGTGCGGCGCTCTGACGTCATTATGGAGCAGCCCGGGAGCCGCACGGACTGTAAGTATCTGATCCCCTGGCTCCCCACTACTTACTATGGCAACCAGGACTTTAGTAGCGTCCTGGCTGCCATAGTAACACTGAAAGCATTTTGAAGACTGATCAAACTTCAAATGCTTTCAGTTGTCTTGCGTTGTGACGGATCCAGCAGGCATTTCCAGCGATGGAAGTGCACGCCGGATCCTCACAACGCAAGTGTGAAAGAGGCCTTAGGAGGTTAGATGTGGGCTGGTCACACCCCTAACTTAAGTCAGTTCTGAGTGAGAATTGTTAGCTGGAGAAAGCAGTAACCTAACCTCCTTCTCCTTAGGGCTCATGCACATGAACGTATTTTCTTTCCGTGTCCATTCAATTTTTTTTGTGAACCATATGCGGAACCAATCATTTCAATGGGTCCACAAAAAACAAACAAAAAAAACAAACAAAAAAAACAACTTCGTGTGCATTCCGTTTCCATATGTCTGTTCCGTAAAATACAGAATGCACACAGACGTCATACATATTTTTTGCGGATCCGTTATTGCGGGCCACAAAATATATACAGTCGTGTATATGAGCCCGTTCCAGGGAATTGCTGAGCTCTGTGTGACTCACTGCAAAATCAACAGAGAGAGAAACAGAAGAACTTAGAATCTGCATAACCAAGCATAGTCAGCAAGGTAACCTGCTACTTTAGCTATTCAGACTTTGATGCAGTGAGGGATACCATTAAGACACCCTTCACACGTGGAGATGTCCTGGCCACATGGGCCTTCAAAATGTATTGTCAAGGTACTTTTGTCAGCCATAGATTCTATTGAGAGAGACTTTAGAAAGATGGTGTACAAAGGAGTGCCATAGCCCCTAGCTTTGCCAGCCTCCATATCTCACTATTTGGGAAAAGATTTGTACTGTGTACAGATGGAACTGTGCTTCATTGTTGGATGTAGTGCATTAAACAAAGGAAATGTTTGTTCTGCTATATCTAGCATAGTTTTCTTACTCCTATACCATACACTAGTTATTGCACTCTACATGCCCTGCCCTGCACCCATACAAGCACCTAATATCATGGGCATCCCAGTTACCCTCAGACAGGAGCTCTTGAATCAGGATGTGTCCCGAGGGATAACAGTGTTCTCCCTCTGTTTACTGCAAGGCTCTAGTGAGCAATGGTGTAAAGAAAGCCACTGTGATTGACTAACAGCCAGAGCCACTACCACTCCCAACCTCCACTCTGGCACCTCCTGGGCCACTGCATGTTTCACTGACAGCGATAGAAGCTGAAGAAATGTTAAGATTTCTTGCTGTATATGTATAGTTTGAGGAAAAAAATGTTAATTATAGTTCATCGACATGACAAGTCAAGCGCCTCCTGTTGGCTTTACTCCACAATAAAGAAGGCATCCCACCATAAGCCTTTCAAAGTTCTCATTCATCCAGGTTATGGTACATCAGTAGTAATAAGTCAGAGCAACATTTTACAAGTCATCCAACTGGCTTTTTACATTAAAATGGCTTGTATGAGAAATCTCAGGCATTAAATGCTGATGACTACAGGGCTTAGATGTTGATTGCAATAGCATGACTGATGCTATTAGGTATGATTAAACTGCCTCGGGAAAGGTGTAAGAACAGCACTGTAAGCGGCAGACAAATGATGTTGCATTCCTTCACCTCTATGCAAACTCTTTTTCTCCAATTTAACATAAACAGCTTGTCCGCCACTCACAATGCAGCTCTTCCTCTCTTGAGGAAGTTTAATCACAAAATGGAACTTAGGATGAACTTAACTCGACAAGACACTTAAATGCCATCGTTAAATAGCAGTCTTTGAATGATGCCAGTTTTGGTAGCCCCAGAAAGAATACTACGAAAACACAGAACATACATCTTCTGTTAGCAGTGCAGGGTTAATAAACCTTTACAAACATCACTTTCATATCTTGGAAACTGTCGCCACTGAGCATCTTCCTGCACAGGAATTAAATGTCTTTAATAAGCACTTGTCAACGAACAATATGCAAGGCAGTTAATTTGCATCTACAAAACTAATTGTGATACAAGAACCGTATAGCAATTCCAGGTCATAGAGCTGCCTCTCAACTAAAAGTATTTTGTTTTAGATAGCTCCCGGAGAACAATAGCATGGCACCCAGCATATTATTATTACAGACAAACTGGTGTTGACAACTCACAGCAGACAGAAAAATAGCATTCCTCAAAGAGTTAATTAGCACTTGCTTACCATAGTGTACCATTGGAATGGTCTGATTGCCAGTGCTGGAAGGAGCATTGTATATTACCACTGCTTGTGCACCTTTACTGGCAGCCAGGATGATCTTTTCTGAGAAGGTACAATTCCCTCGTTCAATGAGAGCAATCCAAGGTTTCGACGTGACGGAAAACTTGGTACTTGGATCACATCCTTGTAGGTTAGGTGATATGGGGATGCCCACAACTCCTTGGGCATCACTTACTGGCGAGTTCAGCCCAAACAAGCCGCACTCACAATACTTGTTAACAGTGGCATTCTGCTGGGGTAGAAGAACGATAGGTTTACATAGGCATTTGATTCCGCTGTGTCCCCAGCATTAACATTTAGCAAAATGCCTATGATCATGAGCCAGGACAAGCTCGATTCAGTCTTTCCATTCATTTCTTCATCTGTTTAGTACAAAGATATTTCATATAATTAGTGCTGAGTGATCAGCCTCCGTCCTTCCCAGGTAATCTTCTCAGGCGGGCTGGAGTTTCACTTCTGTACAGGTAACTGACACCACTTGAAGCAACATAAACCTGGGAGGCGTCATTCTTCATTTCACCTGCCTTATCAAATAAACCCTTGACCAGTACAGAGCGCCAGGCTGATTTTAAAGTAAACACAAGCATTTCCCCTTTTTTTCAGAAGACAAGGTTAACTCATTGCCAAGTGCATTTGTCTCTTTTCAGCTCCAGAATAAACATGCATGCAAACCATAAGAACGTTTTTTGAGATGTTACATAAGGAAATACACAAAGGAGTAGCATGTGGGCATATCACATGCCCCAGTTGCTCACGGTGAGGGGGGTGCCGCATGACACATCTGTAACATTTTAGTTTTAATTTAAGAATAATAAAGGTACATTACTATTTTGGCAGCAGATTTAAAGTGCATGGTGGAGGGGAAGGGTTAGCACTAGTTTTTGGATACTGGCAGGATGAACTGAGGGCAGTTATATCTTAACTCTGCATCTGCTCTCTTCGGTGATGTATGAATGGGACACAGCATTCCCCTCTAGAACTAATGTTTTTGGGGAGAATACCTCTGGCACATGCATCAAATTTTGTTTTCTTGTTGGATTTTTACATAACCCAACGAGAAAGTAACTGTCCATAAAAAATTGTGGTTTACAGTCAACTCTATAGGAAGTGAATCTGTAATATAACAGTCTGAAGAATGTCTTAAAGGGGTTGTCCCACCACAAATGCTTATACCCCATCTATAGGTTAGAGGGTAAATGTCTGAACAGCATAGGTTCCACCATTCACAGGAACAGGGGTTCTTTGTTCCCCCATTTGAATGGACAGGCAGTCAGGCATACTGCCGTTCCCTTCAACTCTATATGACTGCCGGAGATATCTCAGAACCAGGGGCGTAGCTAACCGCTCATGGGCCCTGATGCAAGAGTTCAGCTTGGGCCCCCCTTCCCTCAGTGCTTTGTGTGTCTTCTTATGCGGCACACAGGTCTTTGGGCCCCCTCAGGCTCCTGGGCCCAGTAGCGACTGCTACCTCTGCACCCACTATAGCTACGCCCATGCTCAGAACAAATCTTCAGGAGTCCCATACAGGGGATAGGTCATCAATATAAAAGTACAGGGAAACCCCTTTAGGTAGTGACGGGTAATGCACCTAGTGCAACTTCACAGATTGAGGCCCTATATACACTGCATAATTTTGGGCCAATTATCAGGAATATGAATGCTCATTCCTGATAATCCTCTTATATAATCGAGCAGCTGATCAGCCAGTAAACGAGCAAATGCTCATTCATTGGCATCTTTTATACGGATGAAAGATAACCAATTATCAGCAGCAACCCCCTGTGTAATCAGGGATGTGCTGCTGCTGATGAATAGAACAGAATGAAGGAGGAAGGACTGTGGTAGCAATTGTTCTTCACACATTCAGCATGCATCGGCATGTGTAATCAGACCGATGGAGGTGTTATCTTCCATCAGGACTCGCACTGCCCAAAGACTGAGCAGTGTAATACCAACCTTAGTCATCTCTAATGCCAACCTTGGTTGTTACATGGCAATAGACTGCTGGAACATGAATAAAAAAAAAAACTGCCCACGTTGGTTGATGCTACAATTATAGTCTATCATATAGTACCCAAATAATAAGTATACAATGTTGTAAGGTGCTTATATAACCCTGGTCAATATACAAACCAGGTATGCTCTGGCTGCCCAGTTCATTAGACCAAATGGCATTAGCAGGTAAAGCACCTTGTGCAACTGTATAGGTTGTACCATCCCTAGAACCAGCCCTGCTACATAGCAATGCACTCATTTGGATCTCAGTGTCACTCACTAGATCAGGGGTCAGCAACCTTCGGCACTCAAGCTGTTGTGAAACTACAATTCCCAGCATGCTACGCTGATTTTTATGGGAGTTCTGAGAAGAGCAGAGCAAGTAGGCATGCTGGGAGTTGTAGTTTCACAACAGCTGGAGTGCCGGAGGTTGCCTACCCCTGCACTAGACCTTAGCAAGACTGGTGGTACTCGTTGCTCTTCTTGAGGCTGGAGCATGATGTCTAAGTAAATATTTCTCGGTATACTGTTAAACGGTCAGGTATAAGAAAAGGGGAGATAGGGAGCCATAAAAAAAGTATTCCATCAAGTAGACATAAAGAAATATGCTAACGTAAGGCAGTAAAGTATTGCCTAAATGAGCTTTCACACCAATCACCCATGGCAGTGGCCTTTCTACCTTTAATCTAAGGATATCTAGAGCATCATATACATCTAAAATATCTACGTCCAGGTAAAACCCTGCTAACTGGACTGTCTAAAAGTCATTGTGTCAGGGAAGAGATGCATATCCTAATTAGAGGCAAATAAGACAGAAGGCCCTGTATCAGCATGCAGTGTATAGAACGGGAGGAAAGCAATTATGCTGTTAAATGTTTGGATGTGTGAACTTGAACTCTGTCTCAGTAAAATGAAATCTCATTAAATTAGAGGATGACAGACAAATTGGTGGTCAGGAACACAAAAGAGACTCATTCAATAAAAGTTGCACCACTTAGAGCTATTTTTAAGTTTTCAAATGAAGATTGGTGAACTGTTGTACAAAAGTTATGGAGAGGTTCACAAATGGGCTACAACAGTAATACAAATGGCTCTAGCTTGCACTGCAACACCTTCACATGTAGCCAGATCAGGCTAACTCTGGTTTCACGGTGTAGGACACATGGCCGAGCAGATGGAAGTAAATCTTAACACTCTGAGGCTCGATAAAACATTTTATAATAGTACACAAATGGATTGCAAAGATCTATAGTGTGTCATGAAGCAGCTGGCCATACATGTCATAGGTAAACTGTTCTGAACATGCTGATAATAAAAAGAGATACCACAACAGCTAATGTTTATGGAGGTCTCCAATGGCAGTTTGAAGATAATGAGGGATCAATGCAAAACCAGATAGCACCTCCAAACAGTTTTCTGTTTTACCTATTGCTGCAAAGCAGCAATATCTTCCCCCGCATACTAGAACACTCTGTATGGTGGTGAGCTGGTCTCCTTTCATGTCTTGCTTTCTAAAGGTCCCGTTACGGGCCAATTTTGCAGGCGATTGACGGGAAAGAAGCATTTTTTGTGGAGAAGCTTCTGCAATCTCCTCCACTGTATAGAGAGGAGTGATCGGTAATGCCATCGCTCGTCCCCATACTGACTCTTTCTTTGCCGACAGCAGATGCTGTTTAGCACGATTTTTGTGAATGCAGGAATGATGCAATTACTAGATGATCAAGCATCTCGCTTGTTGATTGGGTAATTGGTGGCACCTTTACACCGCCAGATAATTGGTAACGAGCATTCCTATGAACGCTTGTGAGCGATCATTTAATCGAGAATCAGCCCGTGTAAAGGGCCCTTAAAGGGAGTCTTTCACCACAAATGTCATTATATAACATTTACACCATTTTGTCCATAACAGTCCCCATGTTAAAATGCTTCTTACCATATTTTGGTTTGTTGCAGAGTTGGGCTAAAAAACACTTTTATTCGTTATGCAAATGAGGGTCTGAAGGTGCCCAAGGGCAGCGTTCTAACAGACTGTGCCCAGGTGCCGCGCTGATTTTCATATCCAACCATGCCCCTTTCACCCACCCTTTGTTTGGCTGATCACCTCCTTCCTCCATTCTGAAATCCCACGCCTGCGCCGATGACAGCCCTCTGATGCGGCGCCGGCTGGAACGAGACCTACGTGTCGGCGCATGCGCACTCGAAACTCCGATGCCTCTGCCCATAATGGGTCATACAGTGCGCAGGCGCGGACATCTCCTTCATCGGTGCAGGTGGGGGATTTTAGAATGGAGGAAGGAGGTGATCAGCCAAACAAACGGCGGGTGAAAGGGGAGTGGTTGGATATGAAAATCAGCGTTGGAACGCCGCCCCTGGGCACCTTCAGACCCTCATTTGCATATTGAATAAAAGTGTTTTTTAGCCCAACGGACAACATTATTCTAAGAAGCATTTTAATATGGGGACTGTTATGTACAAAATGGTGTCAATGTTATATTTATATTAAAGAGCAATCAAGCAGACTGGATTTCAACATGTCTATCCATTTGTTCTGCAGGAGATAGCTTCCCCTCCGATTTGTTGAGGGCCCAGCTGACCCCTTAACTCTACATAATGGTTGTCTACATTAGGGTATTAATTACATGAAATAAGTTATCTACACAGAATAATTTTTCCAGGATAGAAAAAAATCCAATCATAAAACAAAGACCTACAGCTTTTTTTTTTTTTTTATTAATAAGGCTCCGGATCACCATCATGACCCCTATATGATATTTGGTAAAAACGCTCGGACATGGCACATCACTTTGAAAATAATCACTTTCCTTTTATGCCTAGAGGCAGCCATGGACACAAGAGAACTGTGAATTATAGCATGAAATTATAGCTCTGATCCCCAGAGACAGAATGTTATTTCAATATAGAGAAGGAAAAGACCCAGCTACAAGACCACGCTGGTGCCACCAATCTCCATTAGGGTATGTTCAGACGACGACAAATGTCGCGCGACAAAAAGTCGCACTATTGTCGCGCGACAATTTTTATAATGGGAGTCTATGGTGTCGCAGTGCGACATGCTGCGACTGCGACACGTCAGTCGACAAAAATCCATCCGGGATGGACTTCTTGCGACTGTTGTGTCGCAGTCGCAACATGTTACATGTCGCACGTGCGACACCACCATAGACACCCATTATAAAAATTGTCGCGCGACATTAATGTGACATCAATGTCGCGACACATGTTGCAGTGTAGTGGCTCCCAAATTATCGCGCGACAATTGTCGTCGTCTGAACATACCCTTAGGATTTGATAGGAAATATTCATCTTGTGCAACCTGTTATATCCATTGGTAGACCGGTCTGCTAGGTATTAGATTATTAAAGAGTCAAAAAAAAACAGAACACATGGGATATTATATATTTTTTTCCTTTCAATGAATGTGTTAAATTTAGCTTAAAACTAGGCAGGCCAGGCAGAAGATGTTCCACAGTGGCTTATGGTCACCTCTTGGTTGGTCTACATTAGACCAATATTTTGCAATTACAATGTTGGTAAACTGCAATTTGGTGCCTTTTAAACCATGCCTACTTTTTAAACACTTGTAAATATGGCGCTTGGCGCACATACACCAGTTTTTTAGCATAACTTGAGCCAAACTCATATGGGCCTAAAGTAAATTGTGGGGGTGGGGGCTCCACTATTGACAGGGACCCATCTAAATTAATATTTACTGCATAGTTATTTTAGCTAGAGATTAAGGATTACAATCTGAAGCAATGTAGTTTGGTGACCTAATTTAAAGCGTATTCATTGGAAATTTGCTACAAGGAAATGTCTACTATTTAACAAAAGCAATTCAGACTCCCTTTGCTCGACTTTAGGAAATGATTACATCATTTATGGCTTTTATATAAAAACTAACAGTGTAAAACTGTGATCTTGGCTTGAAATAAATATTGAGATAATTTTCCTAGATAAATATGGCAAACGAGCCCCTGGCTGTTTTCTACTGATTATGGATTCTTCTGTAGACCTAGAAATAAGAAGGCCTACAATAAACAAAAATGTATCCCATAGTTAATCATTATACAAACACGGCAGGAAGCTGCCAAGAAAATCCATGTCTAAATCTCCTTCCCGACCATATAGTTTGATTGCTCGGTACATCAATATTAAACTGTGTTACCTGCTGTTCGTTTATACATTTATACAATCTGCTGCATTGACTGAGGCTCTTTAACTAAGTCCAGTAAATTCCAGTTAACCACTTTTACACCTATAAAATGAGAACTTCTACAGATTTTAAAGCATTCCGGAAAAAAGTTTTGTAAATCTGTACAGAGATTGACATAAACACAATGTAGTGCACTCCAGAATTCAGTCTTCAAAAAGTCACAAAATAGGGATTTTGCAACAAATTTTTTGTATTTTTATACCGCTCATTAGCCATGTTAATGAGTTATTTCAGATTTATGACTGGGCAAAATAAAGTCTCAAAGGGGGGGGGGAAGGGGGAGCGGCAGAAAACTGGAGTAGCATTTCTACACAAAAGTGACAGGTTTAACGATCAGCCACATTTAAACAATGTGTGCCATTTTATAAATTCAGTTCAAAGTACTCTAACACACACTGAAGAAAAAGAGCCTTCAAATATGATACCTTTCAGGGAACTTTTTATTATTACATTCCACTTATTTTGGGCTAAATTAATTTTTCCAATTGGTCTTACTCTTCATTAACAATTTTCTTCAAGTTTTTCCTTTACAGCTTTCAGTTTTACTGCAACTGCACTGTTCTTTTTATCAGAAAATCTGTCAGAAAATTTCTCCGACATCTCGATCTGTAACCATTAACTTAATTTTCCCAACAGCTCATAAAACACTAATTTCAGCTAAACTCTTATCACTTTAACAAGAACTTAGCTTAAAGAGAAACTAAACCTTTGAATGAAATTTTAATATGTCTCTAATGCCCTAAAAAAAAACTTTCCAATATACTTTATTGATTTTTTATTTTTCTTAGTGTTTTTCCTACCTAAAGCGCACCACTTACGGTGCGCTTAAAACTCAGTTCTCTGTTGTACGGAGTACAGAGTGTGAAATTCATAAATGGGCAGCAGCAGCGCTGCAAGTACAGGCAGGAGCGCACATTGCTGCTCCTGCCCATGCTCCCTGAAGAATTACTAACTCCTGACATAGCACATGGGCACAGCGGGCTCCAGCTTTTGCCTGCTCCGCCAAGCTAAGAGAACTGTATGTCAGCTCTTAGCGAAGCAGGCAGAAACAGGAGCCCGCTCCGCTCAGCTAATACTAGCGTAGTAAATGATTACAAAGTACCCATTTGCTATGCCAGGAGTTAGTAATGGGCTCTGCTGCTGCCCATTCATAAATTTCACAATCTGTACACCACTGAACAGTCAGCGGTGTACGGAGAACTGACTTAAGCTGACAGCTGGTTTCCTGACAGCTCATATACGCTTATTTAAAGAGTAACTTAACCTTTGAATGAAATTTTAATTTGATGTCTCTAATGCCCTAAAAAAACTTTTTCCGATTTACTTTATTCATTTAGTATTTTTCTTACCTAAAGTGCACCATTCACTGTGCGCTTAAAACTCCTTGCTCCGTACACCGCTGAACAGTCAGCGCTGTTCAGCCTGTGAAATGTATGAATGCGCAGCAGCAGCAGCACTGAGTACGGCAGGAGCGTACATTGCTGCTCCTGCCCGGTGGATTACTAACTCCTGGCATAGCACATGGGTACTCTGTTCCCATGTACTATGCCAGGATTAGCTGAGCGGAGCGGGCTCCTGTTTCTGCCTGCTTTACTAAGAGCTGACATGCAGTTCGCTTAACTTGGCGGAGCAGGCAGAAGCAGGAGCCCGCTGTGCCCATGTGCTATGTCAGGAGTTAGTAATCCTCCGGGGAGCACGGGCAGGAGCAGCAATGTGCCCATTCATAAATTTCACACACTGTACTCTGTACACCGCTGAACTGTCAGAGGTGTACGGAGAACTGAGTTTTAAGCACGGTGAATGGTGCGCTTTAGGTAGGAAAATTACTAAGAAAAATATAAAATTTATAAAGTATATTGGAAAAAGTTTTTTTAGGGCATTAGAGACATCATATTAAAATTTCCTTCAAATGTTTAGTTACTCTTTAAATAAGTGTATATGAGCTGTCAGGAAACCAAAGATAAAGGCTACAGGTCGAATCATCTGAGCAGCTGTTTGATTTATTGAGGAGAAACAACAGTCTGCAGATGCAGTAAAACTGAAACATGTAGAGGAAAAATTATAGAAAATACTAATATTGAAACAAATATTTGTAGGCCTATGAAATATCAATTGTGCATTTTTTCTAAGATTCTAAATTGCTATTCAGTCATTCCACCTAGAATTGTATGATATGACAACTGGGGTTACCATTACGTAGCCCTATACCATCAGAGATGATTGGAGTGTGTCAGACCATGTAGGCATACACTGTATTGATAGGGAGAATGCTAATACCCAGTGGTCCAGGAGGAATAACAGAGGAATGTCACAACGCAGAGTTCCTGAATTTCTTTTTTATGGGGACCACAAGTATTTACCAAAAGACAAGGCCTCTTTGGCTAAATATTAGCGAAGCCAATCTTACCAATGTTCCTGTTACTAATCTTCATATCTGGTCAACAGAACACTGTACATGTACCACCTACAGCAACCTATATATTGGCAATAGATAAAATGTGTCATATTCCACTGATCAGTATCATTTCTATGGCAGAGCTGTAGTTACCCATTTAAGACAAAGGAGTCAAAGGCAAATTCCTATCTTCAATTTCATTTCAGTTAAAAAAAGGTTTTCAAGAAATCAGGGAAATTTACTGTTAGGATTGTCATAGGAAGGTGTCATAATACGGGTGCACATTGTATGCATTGCAAGAATTCAGGCTGTTGAGTTGTTTATATTCTGCTGTTTGTGTCTCAGGAGAAACTAGGGGAAATGCAATGTCCTTGCACTTCCAAGGTATATTGGATATCTTTCTAGTAATGAGAAAATCTAAACATTTCACAATAAGAATTGCAACTACATGTTAAGAATTGCAATTGTAAGTCTTGAAATTCTCTTATATAATCCATAAAGTGGCTAATTATAACTTTACTGGAAGAAATGTTCAAAGGTTAAGTTGGCGTATTAGCCCTAACATACTTCGTCTGTGTAAGCGCCGGAGATACGCTTTTCTTGCCAATATAGTTGCAGATCACATCAGGGGAGAATGCAGGGTTTGGCCAATTTCCTCTTTTGGCATTTGCTCCATTTTCTGGCAAAAAGTGTATACAGATATTTCCAGATCATTACAGACAGGATAAAAATGCTTAGATGTTATAAAGGATATTTATCTGCTTTAATTCCATCCCTGACTTGGCCAGCAGCTTGGAAACCACAGATCAACATGCTGCTTGATGGACCTAGTCCTAGACCTTCTTCTCACAGCTTTACACACCAGATCATGCTCTCTTCTCCGGTAATTATCACATTATATTATATATTATATATATTTTATACACTTACATAGCGCTGAGCTGACATATTCTGCAGTGCTTTACAGATATTAGGATCAAGCTGTCCCCAATGGGGCTCACAATCTACCGTATTTTTCGCCCCATGAGATGCACTTTTTCCCACCCAAAAGTGTGGGGGAAATGCCCCCGTGCCTTATGGAGCGAATGCTGCCATTTTACATCGCAGTCTGCGATGCTGCTGCGCAGACTGATGTATCAGCAGGCAGGGAGGAGGGGCTTGAGTCCGGCAAATACGGCGGGGCCAGGTGCAGTCACTGTACTCTGGCCCCACCGCTCACTATCTACAATACCATAATGATCAATCCTACACCTGTTAATAACTTTAACTAAAGTTGTGCTCCCCCATATGCAATACTGCTTACTAACCAGCGCCTGTAGCAAGCAGGCAGGCCGGGCGGGCAGCAGTGTAACTCACTGACGTCACGTGCCTGCGCCGCCTACTTTTTGAATGAAGCAGGCGGAGCTGGCATGCGATGTCAGCGAGTTACACTGCCGCCCACCCGGCCTGCCTGCTACAGAAGCTGGTTAGTAAGAAGTATTACATATGGGGGAGTGCAACTTTGGTTAAAGTTATTAACAGGTGTAGGATTACTCATTATGGTATTGTAGATAGTGAACAGCGGACCCCCTGTATTGGGGATCTGTGGATGGCACTATTATGGGGTGGGGATCTGTGGATGACACATATATAGCAGTGCCATCCACAGATCCCCACCCCATAACAGTGCCATCCACAGATCCCCCACCCCATAACAGTGCCATCCACAGATCCCCACCCCATAACTGTGCCATCCACAGATCCCCACCCCATAACTGTGCCATCCACAGATCCCCACCCCATAACCGTGCCATCCACAGCTCCCCCCTGTAACAGTGCCATCCACAGCTCCCCCCCATAACAGTGCCATCCACAGATCCCCTCCCTAACAGTCCATGATACACAGATCCTCCCCCATAATAGTGTCATGCACAGACCACCATTAGTTCAAAACCCACTAAAAGCACACCTTTTGGTTAAAAATATTTTTCCTCCTCAAAAACCTAGGTGCGTCTTATGGGCCGGTGCAACTTATAGGGTGAAAAATACTGTAAGTTCCCTACCAGTATGTTTTTTTTGGAGTGTGCGAGGAAACCCGAGCACCCTGAGGAAACCCACACAAACATGAGGAGAACATACAAACTCCATGCCGATGTTGTCGTTGGTTGGATGCCAACCTAGGACCCCAGCGCTGCAAGGCACCATTGCTGACCACTGAGCCACCGTGCTGCCCAAATTAATTGCTAACTGCAAGCCCTCTTTACACAAGTTTTAGACTGTGCACAAGGACTCCATAGTAGTCTTAAAAACACCCTAGCAGTCTCTCAATACCGTCAATCTAAGGGCTCTTTCACACTTGCGTATTTCTTTTCCGGCATAGAGTTCCGTCGTCGGGGCTCTATGCCGGAAAAATCCTGATCAGGATTATCCCAATGCATTCTGAATGGAGAGAAATCCGTTCAGGATGCATCAGGATGTTTTCAGTTCAGGACCGGAACGTTTTTTGGCCGGAGAAAATACCGCAGCATGCTGCGCTTTTTGCTCCGGCCAAAAATCCTGAACACTTCCTGCAAGGCCGGATTTTATGAATGGTTACCATGGCAGCCAGGGCGCTAAAGTCCTGGTTGCCATGGTAAAGTGTAGTGGGGAGCAGTATACTTATCGCCCGTGCGGCTCCCGGGGCGCTCCAGAGTGACGTCAGGGCGCCCGCGCATGGATCACATGATCGCATGGATCACATGATCGATGGGGCGCTCTGGCGTCATTCTGGAGCGCCCTGGGAGCCGCACGGGCGGTAAGTATACTGCCCCCCCGCTCCCCACTACTACTATGGCAACCAGGACTTTAATAGCGTCCTGGCTGCCATAGTAACACTGAAAGCATACTGAAGACTGATCAGTCTTCAAATGCCTTCAGTTCACTTGCGTTGTTACGGATCCGGCGGGCACTTCCGGCGACGGAAGTGCACGCCGGATCCTAACAACGCAAGTGTGAAATAGGCCTAAGAATATAAAGCATTCCGAAAGTCTTCAGACCACTTCACTTTTTTCTCCATTTTGTTATGTTGCAGCCTTGATTTTAGCGCCTGGGGATTCTCATTTCTCTTGATCATCTTTTAAATGTTTCTACATCTTGATTGGAGTTCATTCAGATACAGCCCGATCTATATAAGGTCTCACAGCTGACAATGCATATCAAAGCCAAAACCAAGCCATGAGGAGGAAACTGCTTGTAGAACTCAGAGACAGTATCACAGTGGTCTCCATAATTCTTAAGTGGAAGAAGTTTGGAAGAGGGACTCTTCCTAGAGCTAGCCTACCCACCAAACTAAGTCAGTAGGAGAGAAGGACCTTGGTAAGAGAGGTGACTAAGAACCCAGTGGTCACTCTGGCTAAGCTCCAAAGATCCTGTGTGAAAACGAATGGAACAAAGTACAGAGATATGCTTAATTAATCTGAATTAACCTGATGCAGAGCGCTTAGGACCTCAGACTGGGCCAAAGGTTCAAATTCTAACAAGAGAACTACCCTAAGCACACAGGAGTGGCTAAGGGACAACTGTGTGAATGTCCTTAAGTGGCCCAGCCAGAGCTCTGACTTTGAATGTTTTTAGAGAGACCTGAAAAGAGCTGTCCACCAACAGTCCCCATCCAACTGTCACAGTCCCTCCCGTGACAGATGTCATTACACGTCCCCTATATAGTCTGACCACACCCTTCTGGCTATGCAGTTGATGGCTTCATTTGTTTTTGGAAGAGCTAGTGTGTTGTCCTCTCTGGAGTTCCTGCTTGTCCATCTCACTACAGAAGCTAAGTGTCTCGTTCCTTTGTGTTTTGTTGTCCCTCCCAGTGCCTGTTACTGGGCCTCAGGGAGACACTGGTTCATTCTTCTGGGAAGGAACGGGTCGTCTAAAGCAGTGTTTGCCAACCAGTGTGCCTCCAGCTGTTACAAAACTACAACTCCCAGCATGCCCAGACAGCCTTTGGCTGTGCGGGCATGCTGGGAGTTGTAGTTTTGCAACAGCTGGAGGCACACTGGTTGGGAAACACTGGTCTAAAGTACCGGCCAATACCCATAGGATTCTTTAGGGTCTCCAGGTCCTCCACGTTATGGTGTATGGACATTCCTACCTTCTAGATGTGCCCATATAGATCGGAGTCAGGGCAAGGAGTAGGGTTCTATAGGAGGTGACCCTTTCCCCAGCATTAAGGCCTAGTGGCTTTCCCTTCCTCCTGTTGTCGGTGTGGTGTTCCCTCCCATACCTCATTCGTGACACCAACCTTACAGAACTTGAGAGGATCTACAGAGAAGTGCAGAAAATCCCCTAATCCAGGTGGGCAAATCTTGTGGCATCAAACCCAAGAAGACTGGAGGCTGTAATCACTGCAAAAGGTGCTTCAATTAAGTACTGAGTAAAAGGGTCTGAATAATTATATCCATACAAGTTTTTTTTTTTCTTTTTCAATAAATTAGCAAAGACTTGTAACATTCTGTTCCCACTTTCTCAATATGGGGTATTGAGTGCAGAATGATGGCAAAAAAAGTATTTTAGCACAATGCCGCAACATAAAATGTGAAAAAAGTGAACAGGTCTAAAGACTTTGTGAATGCACTGAATATAATACGTTCTTTAACCCCCTCCACAATCCCCTTTAAAGACTTATTCCCTTCTTAGAACAGGCCATCTCCAGCCTCCTCCCACCCAGATGTAATGAGAGGTGGTCAGCAGGGACAGACTGGCCATAAACCCTACAGGGAACTTTTCCGGTGGGCTGATGCCCCACAGGGCCACCTGAGCCATCATCACTGCCTCTGGCTAGGTACATACTACTGGGGGCACTATTAGAGGAAGTCCAGGCAGCATGTGAAAGTAGGGCTAGCTTGGTGCTGTGGCCTACGTCTCACCTCTTAAGTCCTCTGCTCCAGATCTTAATCAGAGAAGGATAGAATGTGGCAGCTATTAATAGCCACCACAGAGAAACAAGCGTCTGGGGAGGTATTTGGTTCTTTGGGATGGTATTTTGTGTTGCACTATATTATTGTTGACCCTGCCAACTTGTATTGGCCCTATATACTTGTGTTGCCCCACCTTCTGTCAATTTGGACCAACCTACAACATTAGGGCCACTTTAAGTTCCCAGTCCGTCCCTGGTGGTCAGAACTACAGAAGCAGCCAAGCAAGCTGTGCTACGTTGTTGATTCCATGCCAAAAATGCGCTGGCAGTCACATGGAGTCCACCATCGAATCTTTTAAATGGGAAGCTGTGGTTTCACTGCCAATCCAAGAAAAGACATGTCCTTTCCTGGTAGTTTCATCTACAAACTGTGGAAGCTGGATTCTGCACCGTGTGAACAGCCCACAACTCTCATTCGTTTGTATGGGAGGTATAGAAACAGGTCAGCACAGGCCATTTAACTGTTTCTATAGTTCATATCCCCTCTGGCCACTGGATTCAGGTGAGTCATGGCTAGGTGGTCAAAGAGGCGAGCCCTGCATCAGACATTTATAACGCATAAATGTTTGAGACATGAATACCCTTTTAACCTCATCCCTCTTCATACCATTCCTTACTTTATGCACATATGGGCTTCAGTTTGTTGCGGTTAGTAGGATTGAGCTGTTAGTGGATTACTGTAAGTGGTGGTTTCTTATTAGAAATATTATTGGCGTCATTTATTAAGAGCAGCGTTTTAGACGCTGGTCCTAACAATCCTGCGCTGGCGCTTGATGTGCCCAAGTTATGTAGAAACAACGGCTTCTACACAACTCAGGTGCTGGTTGTGCGACTTGCTTAAAGGGGTTGTCCAGGTTTTTTTTTTTTGTTCTTTGCATGTTTCTAACTAACTAAATGTAAGAGGTTTACAATTCACTTCATTTCCTGTGGCCCCTCTCATATTTCACTAAGCGTCACGTGACCTGTAATGTCAGCTTCACTCCCTGCTCTGATATTTCCTGCGCAAGTCTGTGCACCAAATGTCACTGTGCTGGCCATACCTCCCCGCACTGCCGTCTGCCCTGCGTTTCCCCTCCCACTGGATTCTTCAGGAAAGTTTAACCCCTTCTACCATCAGCAGCACAGACTCAGGGTTGGAGGTTTGCCGAGCAGCTTCAGGGTTTCCTCTTCTCCAGACAGGGAAGAGAGAAATGCTGGGCAAAGTTTCTTCCCTCCTTTCCTTGCAAACACAGAGCTGACAGACTGGAGGAGTTCTGCAGAGCATTGAACTAGAACAGGTAGGGGGAAGATCCTGTGTGTAATCAGCAATGCCATTGTACTGTACAGCATGGACTTTTAGTCCTACACATAAACCATGAGCCTTTGTTGATTTCCACAAATATTCATGAGTAAAACCTCAGAAATTGTTGTTACTGCATGTAAACAAAGGGAAATGAGACATTTAAATCTACACCAGCTCCCTTGCACCTGCACCTGGGAAAAGTGTCGTGAGTGAGGAATAGTTGCAGATGCGGCCGCAGATCCCCTTTGCAACTGAATCTGCGACAAAAGTATGCCAAGATGAGGCGTATTTCAGATCATAAATGACCTGCTGCATGTCTTGAAGTTGCTTGAGTGACTGTGTGGCTAAAGCCTTGAAATTGCACATTCAAAATGACTGCATGGTGAGGGAAACTATTAGGAATTACTGATCTCAATTTACTTCCTCATAGTGGCATACTCATCAGGGATGCAGACCATGTGACAGGTGGAGTGAGGGGTCCTGGTGCTGTACTCCCGTTACCATCATATATCCACATGAATTTCTCTGGGCAGCTACTACCACTAGGAGAGAGTAGAGTGCAAATAATTTTTTTTTTTTTTTATGCACTGAGCTTCTCCTAGTGGTGTGGCTACAGCTAGCCAGTTTTATTATGCACTATATGAAGAGAAGCTGTAGTCAGATCTGTATGAGGGAGATTAATATTTAGACCAGACAACTGGCTTAACCACCTCAGCCCCCCTAGCTTAAACACCCTTAATGACCAGGCCACTTTTTACAATTCTGCACTACGCTACTTTCATGGTTTATTGCTCTGTCATGCAACTTACCACCCAAATGAATTTTACCTCCTTTTCTTCTCACTAATAGAGCTTTCATTTGGTGGTATTTCATTGTTGCTGACATTTTTACTTTTTTGCTATTAATAACAATTTAACGACATTTTTCACTTTCTGTTGTAAATTTTTTTTTTTTAAATTACATTTCTATATAATTTTTCTCTAAATTTATTGTTCTACATGTCTTTGATAAAAAAAAATCCAATAAGTGTATATTTATTGGTTTGGGCAAAAGTTATAGTGTTTACAAACTATGGTGCAAAAAAGTGAATTTCCGCATTTTGAAGCAGCTCTGATTTTCTGAGCACCCGTCCTGTTTCTTCAGGTGCTAGAATGCCAGGATAGTATAAATACCCCCAAATGACACCATTTTAGAAAGAAGACACCCCAAAGTATTCGCGGAGGGGCATGGTGAGTTCATGTATAATTTCATTTTTTTTCACAAGTTAGCGGAAAATGACACTTTGAGAAAAAAAAAAAAAAACAATAAAGTTTCCATTTCTGCTATTTTCTGGCAAAAAAAATCTAAGACGGACACACTATGCCCCTCAGTGAATACCTTGGGGTGTCTACTTTCCGAAATGGGGTCATTTGTGGGGTGTGTTTACTGTTCTGGCATTTTGGGCAGGGCTAAATTGTGAGCAGCCACGTAAAACCTAAAGGTACTCGTTATAATTTGGACCCCTTTGCGCACCCAGGCTACAAAAAAGTGTCACTCATGTGGTATCGCCGTACTCAGGAGAAGTAGGGCAATGTGTTTTGGGGTGTATTTTTACATATACCCATGTTGGGTGAGAGAAATATCTCTGTAAATTGTCAACTTTGTATAATTTTTTTTTAAAAAGTTGTCGTTTACAGAGATATTTCTCACACAAAGTATGGGTATATATAAAAATACACCCCAAAACTCATTGCCCTACTTCTCCTGAGTACGGCGATACCACATGTGTGCCACTTTTTTGCAGCCAAGATGCGCAAAGGGGCCCAAATTCCCATGAGTACCTTTAGGATTTCACAGGGCATTTTTATGCATTTGGATTCGCACACTTTAGGACCCCTAAAATGCCAGGGCAGTATAAATACCCCACAAGTGACCCCATTTTGGAAAGAAGACACCCCAAGGTATTCTGTGAGGAGCATGGCGAGTTCACAGAAAAAAAAAATTTTGGCACAAGTTAGCGGATATTGATATATATATTTTTTGTTACAAAGTCTCATATTCCACTAACTTGTGACAAAAAATAAAATTTTACATGAACTCACCATACCCCTCAAGGAATACCTTGGGGTGTCTTCTTTCTAAAATGGGGTCACATGTGAGGTGTTTGTACTGCCCTGGCATTTGAGGGTCTCCGCAATCATTACACGTATGGCCAGCATTAGGAGTTTCTGCGATTCTCCGTATATTGAGCATACGGGTAATGAGATATTTTTTTTCCGTTCAGCCTCTGGGCTGAAAAAAAATAAAAAATAAAATGAACGGCACAGATTTCTTCATTCGCATCGATCAATGTGGATGAAAAAATCTCTGCCAAAATCAGTGACTGTGGAGCGGTGGGCTGGGCGCTAACTACCTAACAAGTAGCTAACTAATTGGCGGTGATAAGGGACCCTTATGCCCCATTCACACGTCCGCAATTCTGTTTGCAGAACGGAATTGCGGACCCATTCATTTCTATGGGGACAGACTTTGTCCCGCTCGGTTCCGGAATTACGGATCCGCGCTTCCGGGTCTGCACTTCCGTTCCGCAAAAATATAGAACATGTCTTATTCTTGTCCGCAATTGCGGACAAGAAAAAGCATTTTCTATATAGTTCTGGCAATGTGCGGATCTGCAAAATGCGGAAAGCACATTGCCGGTGTCCGTGTTTTGAGGATCTGCGGATCCGTGGATCAGATCCATGGATCCACAAAACACATATGGACGTCTGAATGGAGCTCCACAAGGGGTGTGATTAATGTCAGGGGGGTGATCAGTGACAGTGGGATGATCAGGGAATCTAGATGGGGTGATCAAGGGGGTTAGCAAGAGGTTAATAAGTGAGGGGGGTTAGTGTAGTGTTTGGTGCAACTTTACATAGCTACCTGGTCCTCTCGTGGTCGATCCCAGCAAATGGGACCACCAGAGGACCAGGTAGCAGGTATATCAGACGCTGTTAACAAAACAGCGTCTGATATACCTGTTTGATGCAATTTATTTCGCATCTACAGCCTGCCAGTGATTGATCATCGCTGGCAGGCTGTAGTACAACTCCTGAGACACGCGGCACTGTGAACGCGCGCGCGTGCGTTCACAGGAAGTCTCGTGTCTCGCGAGATGAAGCGCCGATGCGTCAACCCAGAACTATAGGACCGCCCGCATCCGTGCGTTAGGCGGTCCTGTAGTGGTTAAATAGATTGATAAATGAGAAATATGGTGCTCAGAATAAAGCACCTGTTCCACCTTTTCTGACTCAGGAGTTGGATGCAGTGGGTGAGGCAAAGCACTTTTCCTAATTAAAGGTTCCCTCCATTTAATAATAATTAACTGTAAATTTGTCAAATCTCCCAGTGGGGGCATGCTAAGGTTTGCTATGGGGCCCAATTACATCTGTATATACCCCTGCTTCCAGGACACTTCCCACTGAATAATATATACCGTATTTTCCGGCGTATAAGATGACTGGGCGCATAAGACGACCCCAAGCTTTTCCATTTAAAATATAGGGTTCGGGCTATACTTGCCGTATAAGACGACCCCGTATTGATTTGATTTCAATATGGTAATTTTAATTGAAATACTTATGACAAGACGATCTTCTGCAGTCTAGGGAAATGACCATGGCAGCCAGGGCTTCAGTAGCATCCTGGCTGCCATGGTAACCAATCGGAGCCCAGCAATTACACTGGGGTTAAATGGGTTACCCAGAATCTCATTGCTGTAATAAAAAATTACTGTACTGTACTATTGTTAACCCCACCTGTGGTTTACCGTATTTATTGCAAAAAAGCGATTTTATAGATATGCAAATAACCAGTACCTTTGTGCCCAAGGGGCTGTCCCTCTGCCGCTTTGTGCCCAGCTGCACCCCGAATCCTGGATCCCAGCACCGCCACTCTCTTAATTTATTCACTACACTTCAGTTTTTTTATCTTCTGAAGCCGCTCGTAATCTCGCGCATGCGCAGTTAGTTGGCGCTGTCTCCTCTATTCCCTCCACACTCACAGCAAGTACAAGCGAGTGCTCCAACTAACTGCGCATTCGCGAGATTACGAGCAGCTTCAGAAGATAAAAAAACGGAAGTGCAGTGAATAAATCAAGAGAGGGGCGGCGCTGGGATCCAGGATTCTGGTCGCGGCTGGGCACAAAACAGCGGAGGGACAGCCCCTTGGACACAAAGGTACCGGTAATTTGTATATCTATAAAATCATTTTTTTTTTGCAGTAAATAAACCACAGGCCCCTCCTCCGCCCCTCTCTCATTATTGGTGGCAGCGGGCAGCACAGGGGGAGGGAGGGACTGCTTCCTTCTCCCCTGTGCTGCCTTATATCCGGCATATAAGACGACCCCCGACTTTTGAAAATAATTTCTAGTGTTAGAAAGTCGTCTTAGACGCTGGAAAATACGGTAACTGAACAGTTCTGTAATTACGGTAACTCACAAGATGTAATAGTCCTTGACGCATATGCCAATAAACATGCATTTTAAGAACACGTTAAAAAAAAAGGTAATAAAAATGTTGTGTAGCTAGCATGAATGGATGACATAAAACCGTTGCTGAGCACTACTTTGCTGTGCCAATAGTATTAGACTTTTATGTAAAATAGACAAAAATCCAAGATCCAACTTAGACCATAAAAGATCAGAGCAGTGGTCGAAGTTATGCTGACACAGAGCGGTTTTATTTCTTGTGATACATTAACATCAAAAGTAAACTGAAAATTAGCATCCATGTCCTGATCCACCAGCAGTGGCTACTATGGCCTGGGATACCTTTTATGATCAATGCTCTACACAATTTTTTTATGCAAGTTTAGTAAAGATAAGTGAACTCTAACATAATAGTGTACCTATCATCACACAAACAAAATTCACTCATTAGGCAACTGCGAATGTATATTTAATGTAGTGCAGCCAGAAATGTTAGGATTTTTGTTTTTCATCATCCCCCTGCTTGACTTTTCAAAAAAATATTTTTTCTTTCAATGCCTAATGAGCGCGCAGGCTCTTCCTAAAATCATTCCTGCATTCACCAGATGCCTCCATACTTGTGCTCCTTATTTCATACAACACAGTATCAGACACAGAAGGGAGAGAAAGGTGTAATTACACCTACCAGTAACTGTTTTTTCCAATAACCTTTACAACGGTACTGATAGGAGGGTTTATCTGGCTCCTGGGGACAGGAAACCGCGTAGAAGCACAAAAGGGTTAAAAGCCTACTCTTCTCTACCTGCCTCAGTTTAGTTACATAGTACAAAATAGAGATGCATAATGAAAAAGATTTTTATTGAAAAATAAAAAAAAAAAAGACAAGGCACAAAACTTACAAAACTCCACTGACAGGAGGAATAAAAAGAACAACTAAATTAGTGTGGGTCAGCAGTAGTTTGCACTTCACAGCCAAAAGATAAGCACTAGTTAGCAAAAATGCCCAATTTATAATGTTCAAAGGTCATTGCGTTCACCCAAGTCGCTGCCCACCAAGTTTGTTCAATGGAGACTGAAGTCCCTTTCTGCCCAAAGGTCCTTTCAGATACATCTGCTAACTTCTTGCTCCTTATCCCCTTGTTGATTTACATAGGCAACTGTGTTTACATTGTCAGATAGGATTGACATATTGGGTCTTTACGAAAGACTGGAGAGATGTCAATGCTAGAAAGACAGCAGTTCCCTCAAGTTGGAAGAGGCCAGAGCCATATCTTTATCTCAGGTGCCCTGAACCACAGACTGATATAGGAGCCCCCAGCCTCTACAGCTGGCATATGTAGTGATAACAGCTTGTTTCCCTGATGCCATGACATGCCTTGTTGAAATTTGCGTTCTAATTCCGTTGTCTTCTAATGCAGCAGCGATTAAAAAAAAAAAATCATCTAAATATGAAATTACCAAGACCCACTGAAGATGAAGGGCCACTGAGTCTTCCAATATGATGTTGGAAAAAATTCTGGGGGCTGATTAAAGACCAAAGGGAAGGACTTGAAACAAAGTGGTAGATCTTGCTTTTGAAATATAGGGCAATTCTGAGATATTTCTTATAGTCTCTGTGGATTGAGACATGTTAGTAGGCATCTGAGAGGCCTATGGCGACCATATAACAATTGTTGGTAAGACGATATATGGTGGTGATATATCTAATGGTCCCCATCTTGAATTATTAGCATTATTAGCAATTCTCAATCAACCTAAAGAATACGCTAGGCTCTACGGTTCTTGAGGTACTGACAATACAACAAGTTTTTGAAGTAGAACAGAAATCTCAGATTCTACTGCAAGTTGATCTAGACCTAGGAGTTGATTGTTCCTCATGAAACGATTTGAAGATGGAGAAACAACCTCTAGTTTGTAACTGGATTAAATTATACTAAGCACCCAAGGGGACAATGTTCTATTTTGCTAGTCCTAAAAAATGAACGTCTACTCCCTTCGCAGAGTCACTGGTGTGATGGACAGGAAGAGTGCTAAGGGTTGAAAAGGAACACTGACACTCCTTTCTTTTTAGGTCTGTTCTTTCTATGGCTGTGAAAAAGAGCATCTCCAATAGATAGATATATATATACACATATATATATATCTATCTATCTATCACACACATACACACACACAGACCCGAAAGCCTTTAGATTTAGAACCTTTAGATCCAGCATCTCCAGACCAGGAGCACAGCAAAGCAGCTCTAAAAGGTGTCATTAGAAAGGGCTGACCAACAACTTGCTAAGGCAGGGATGGCCAACCTGAGGCTCTCCAGATGTTGCAAAACTAGAACTCCCAGCATGCGCAGACTGCCTACAGCAGGCATGTCCAAACTCCGGCCCTCCAGATGTTGCAAAACTACAACTCCCATCATTCCTGGACAACCTACAGCTATCAACCTACAGAAGGGCATGATGGGAGTTGTAGTTCTGCAACACCTGGAGGGCCAGAGTTTGGACATGCTTGGCCTACAGCTATCAGCAGGGCATGGTGGGAATTGTAGTTTTACAACAGCTAGAGAGCCACAGGTTGGCCATGCCTGCGCCAAGGCATCCACTTAAGTTATAGGCCTTTTTTTTAGAATTGGTAACAAGCAGATTGAGCCAAACAGATAAGGATCGGGCTATACATGTAGGCGCAATATCAAGCCACAACATGGCAGCGGTAATTTCCCATGAGTGCGTCAGGAAATTCTCACATTTTTATCCATGGGATGCCTTAGGCTACTTTCACACAAGCGTTTTTTTGCAGATGCGTCATGTCCACAATGGGAGTGCAACCAAATGGAACGGAACGCATTTTGGTGCACTCAGTTTCATCATCCACATTGAACAAACGAATGGGGACAAAACTGAAGCGTTTTCATCCGCTATGACGGATCTCAATAGTGGAATTGAAAATGCTAGTGTGAATGAAAGTAACCTTAAAGAGTCACTGTCCTTTCATACAATTTAATTTATTAGAGAATGGTGTAACTAGCAAATTTCTGAATCACTCCATTTAAAAATATGCCTGCATCCACCAAAAAAACAAAACAAAAAAAAAACACCTGTAAAGAGTGTGTAAGAGGTGTCTTTCTTCCACCTAATTTGCAGTCCAGTGCCTGTTGTCAGGCAAGATCCATCTAGTATATAAAGCTGATTGTATGTGTGTGTGTGTCCACTAAAGGAATCTGAACCGTATTTACAATCATGAAATTTAGCACACAAGTAGATCAGGTGTCCGGGAAGGTTTTAGACCAGGTCTCTGCTCTCTAGCACATACCGTTCCTGAGATATTCCCCAAAAAATGCATTAGCCAATAGAAGCCTGGTCACATGACCCATATCAGCCAATATAAGCTTTCAGGCCCTTAGTCTCCACATACCAGTTTTACACCAGGTTTCCATAACAACTTCAGGCAGGGAACCCTTCTGTCAGGGCAGTTGTGGAGGTGCCAGGGAAAATTGCAGCTGTATCCCCTCCTCACCCCTATCTCCTTTTTATCATATTACTCTATTCACAGGAAAACAGATTTCTAAAACAGAAAGGAAAGTAACCACTCAATCACTGGGTGTGGTGGGTCACTACTTTTACCATCAATTGGCTGAGCAAATACTTTCCTAGGTCGAGACTGACCATAAAGTAGAGGCTAGTGGGGAATATTACACACATTGGAAGGGGAATGGCAGTGGATACGTAAAGTGAGCTTTTAAACGCTATTCTTGCCTTTAAAATAATTCCTGGCCAGACAACACATTTATATCTCAAAATCATGGGGATAAGCCAGTTTACCGGCATACAAAAGTTAGCAAAAATTTTTGTTCAATTTTTGGTCACATTTTGCCAAAGGGAAGAAAAAAAAAAAAAAAAAAAATATATATATATATATAAAATTTCTCTGGTTTAATCTGCGCACCTGATAATTTTTAAAAGGGGTTTGTGCGTGGCCTCTCATGACCAAAATATTTACATTGAAAAACAGCTGTAAATCACAGAGCAAATCTACGCCAGCTCATAACTGGAGAGATTTGCTTTTCTGGTACATGGACTAAGTTCCAAGTGTATTAAGAGGCCTGCGCCATACAGTATAACGTCTCCTTGTGGCCCCCGCCCCCATACAGTATAACGTTAGTATAGGTTCAGGACAAGTAGATGGTCATGAGGGACAAGTAGATCGAGCCCCCGCTTTAGTCCTTCGACAAGTAGTTTTTTTTTTTTTTAAATTTCCACACCCCTGTATGTGCATTAAAAAGTTTAAAGGTCACCTGTAAAGGTTAGAGTGCATTTTAGATTCAACTTGAAATTTCACAGAAAAGCCAAATATCCCTAACTTTTTGTGAGTAGTGTATGTATATATATATAATATATTATATATACACACACACACATACATACATATATACATACACACACACTGTACATATACACATACATACACTGTACATATACACAGTATAGAACAAATTATATAGAACAAATTATATGCATCAAAATTATGTGATAAAAATCCAAATTTTTATTTTTTTAAATGTCTAATAAATAAGCACATAAATACACTAAAAATGCCTGTGTAAATTAAATATTTCATATAAAAAAAAAAAAAAAAACACACATCACATTTTTATATTACTTTAAGGGATTGTTCAAAAATACACAATTTCTAATTTCCAACCCCTGGCTGAAGAGGATCAGGTGACTATGCCTATGGTGGGTATAAGAAAACAAATCCCATACCATAGGATGACAGGAGCCAGCACGGACAAAAGGAGTAGCTGTGGGATCAGGCAAGTATGATTCGTTCAGTAGGGTAATCAGGCTGCCAGCACCTGTTTGAATTGACTACCGAACAAGCCCTTTGGCTGCTCCCTGCTAGTGCATTTGTTGGCTCCACAGCCAAAGGACCAAGAAGAACAAAGAATATTTGAAGACGTTGTGACTTTTTAGACTCTGATGACATATCACTAGGATATGCTATCAAAGTCAGATAGGTGTGGGTACCACCTCTGAGACCCACACCTATCTGGAGAATGGGTCCCTGAATGAAAAGCAGGGGGCACTGCGCATGCACTCCATTCACAGTTATGGGATTTCTGAAATTTGAAGAACGATTGTGCTTGCCTATTTTCGGAAGTCCCATAGAAATGGAGGGCAGCTGCACAGGCATGGCTGCTCTGTACTCACTTTATGGGTCCTGTTCTGGAGATAGGCGCGGGTAACTGACAATAGGTGGCATATCCTAGCGATACACCAATGTCTAAATCGAGATAACCCGTTTAATACAAGGTACCTTTATTATTTAGTACCTCCCTATTGATCAAGAGTTCCCCAAAACTTTAAATGATTTGGTCACTTTATGGTTTATGGGCAGCAATTCACATAGGAAGAAATCAGCAATAAGTTTTTAATAACCATATATTAATAAGTTGAACTTTATAAGTTGGCCAACCCCTTTAAGGCTGGAATTGTATGGTAGTGTTGGACTTTTAACAAACTTTGCATAAGTTTATAGTCAAACACATATTGGACAGATTCTTATATCAGAGAAAAATGCCCCTTTCTCCCTCTGGCAGCTCTGTCCTCTTCACCACACCCCTCTCCATAGACTTTTCTTGCTTCTTTTCATAGGTTCTTGCATTCGCCTGAACTATCAATTTATGCAAATTCTGTTCAAAGTACATTGACCATTTAAATACGTCGGCATTCAGCTTAAAAACTGTGGGTTTGAAAAATGCTCTTAAAAAGGGGCTGTATTTCCTATTCAAAGGATAGGGGGTAATCGTGATTTGTGTGGGTCCAGCAGCTGGCATTCCCCACATATCAAGTACTGTGCACCCATATTATTGGAATGTCACGTCAAGCATGCATGATGCTGCTCCATTCATTCTCTATAGGACTGTCCCTGATGGAGTGACCTGAGCAGCAGTACACATGCTCCTCTATTCAAATAGGAACCCCACCGATCAGATACTTATACCCTTAACCTATGGATAGAGGATTATCTGATAGGTTTGTGCAAACATTTTAATATCCTTGTTCAGGCTATGGTGTTTCCTTCAGGGGTTGGACACAGGATTTTATCACAAAGGAATGGCTGTTTACAGACATGTTTATGGGGAACACAAATAGAGGCATACTGTATATACATAAGACCTTCACCTCAATATAAAAGTGAATACATCATAAAGTATATTATAGAGTACGAATAAATAAAGCTTTCATACTCTACAAGTAATGGTACTATATAATACACATAACACACCCATAACACAAGTTAGAGTACACCAGATGACAGCATTAATAGGGGTATTCTGAAGGCAGTATGATAACCAAGACTACCACATAAAGGAATTCTTTCACCAGGTAGATACCCTTTAATAAAGAGCCGCCATCAACACCATAGGTCCTATGCAAATTACGCAGTCTCCCAAGTCGATGCTATGGCTACACTTTCTTGAGGAGTCTTAGTAAATAAGGCTGATGGGTGCCATAATTCTGAACAGTGCACAAAATGGGTGTAAAAGGCCACTGTTCAGAAGGAGCAATATAGAGGGAATCTTAGAAAACCAAAACAGTATCACTTAAACAATGCCACACAAACAAAATAGTGCCGACAAAGGTTGGTAGTATAATCGGTGGTGGTTGTAAGCAGTAAATTAATGGTGGGCTAGGATGGTGAAGTGGTTAGTGTCAATTTGTTCTGTTTTAAATAGACCAATAATTTTGTGCAAATTAATTTTATAGATACCATTTTTGACTGCATTTAATTCTATATATTTTTTTTGCGGGTAGTGTGTAAATAAGATGTTGACAATTTAATAGTGTGGGTGGTCATAAATGTGATAGTTTGACAAAGCATTTTTTATTCGAAAAAGGGTTTGTTGGTCTTTTAAAATACTTTTCACAATCGGGGAAATTTTTTTATGATTGCATTTTACTCATTTTTTTCAATTGGTCTTTATTAAAAACAGCCGTTCCGTCACAAAGGGTTAACCATTTGTCTAGCTGTGTGAATAGTTCTTTCACTTTGTGCTTCATCTATTTAACCCTTATCGCTAAATTACTAAAAGGTCATAGCACGGTAGCTCAGTGGTTAGCACTGTTGCCTTGCAGCACTGGTCCTAGGTTCAAATCAGACCAAAGACAACATCTGCATGGAGTTTGTATGTTCTCCTCGTGGGTACTCTGGTTTTCTCCCACACCCCAAAGACTTACTGATAGGGACCGTAGATTGTGAGCCCCATGATGTAAATACTGACGGCACTCACCATGATCGTCCAAATAATCTTTACTTTCATCCAGAGAATTATGCAGTGGCAGCAGGCAACGATGGCCGTTTCGGGTCAACACGCTTCCTCAAGCCTTCTGGATGCTAATGTCTGTAAAGCGCTGAATAGGTCAGCGCTATACAAGTATAAAAAAAATAATAATGATAAACACTTATTTAATCCACATTCTTATCTGTAAGATAAGAATTGAGCTTTAATGAGTGTTTATAAGGTCAGAGATAAGGAACCCGATGGAGCAGCCAGAAATACAGATATTTCTAGTAAGTAAACTGAAAGCTGTGCAGGGAAACTGCTCATTTTTAATAAAGAGACAGTTTAAAAAAAATTTTTTTAGCTCAAAATAAGTACAATGAAATTAATGATAAAAAAGGTATTCATAGCCTTTAAGTCCTGTTAGTGTCCTTTACCACTAACAGACTTGATCTTTGTTATAATACACTGCAGTAAATATGTAATGCAGTATTTTATGTATACTAACAGGCATACTATAAGACCCTTGGGGTGATGGGGATGCCAGTCACTCTGTCAAACTCCTTATATGTGTAGTTGCTATTGATTGCATCTCACTTCTCACCAATCCTGCCTATTACAAGAGGGCCCAACTCTGGCAGTCACAGCCAGGCTCTCAAACTGTTCCTGTACCCCAGTGTGGTATACATAGGAAATTCTTCAGCAGATACATAATGTACATGTACGCCATTTTGCATTAAAGGGATTAAAGGCTTAAATTCTGGTTGCTTGCAACAGCCACTAGAGAATCCCATTTATAAAACTGCCACAAAGGTAGGTCTGAGTTGAAAAAAAAAAAAAAATGGTTGTTTTCTTCTAAAAACAGTGTCACACCTGTCCACAAGTTGTAGTATTTTAAGCTCTGTTCTATTCAGCTGAAAAGGAGCCAAGCTTCTGGTAGGCAGCCATGTTACTGTAATTCTGAACATCCCCTTCAAAGTGGTGTACCTAACCTTTCAATAAATTTTGCATTAATCAATAGTACAGTGTATGCATATGAGGGAAAACACCATTTCTATTCATTATTGGACTTGTATCTGGCATTTTTACCAGTTTTCATCTGTGCATGCTGAATGTCTAGTTTGCAGTTCTCCAAGATCTGGTGGGTGGAGACCAGCTGCCATCCACTGCACATAAAAAGTACAGGAGAATCTGCTTCCACACTTTCTCACACTCATTCATAAGCAGACCCAAGATCATGGATGACATTGCAGAGAAGCTGACCTGTATGGATGTGAATTTAGCACTTGGCTGAGACAAACTGTATAAGCAGGCTCTCTTGCCAGTTCCTGTCTCTAAGCTCCTGCTTACTCCTCCCCTTCCCTTCTCCATACACTAATGTGAATATGTAGTCCGATTCAGTGAGCAGCTATGTTCTGGACGGCTTCAAGAGAATTTTCAGAGAAAAACCTTTAGCAACCAGAAGGGAGGTATACAGATAACAGGAAAAAGTAACATTTCTCTCTGATGAGACATATTACAAAGTTTCTAATTGCTTCTTGTACTATTGATTTATACAAAGTTGTGTGAAAAGTTAGTGACTATTTAAATGTGAACCGTGTAACTAAATGTGTTCAACTCTCCCTAGAAGTGGTCACTTGCAGAAGCAAATGTAAACATATTTACTGCACTAAGGGATGAAGGCGAGTGGTAAACCATGTAAATTTCCTCCACTTCATTTTTGTAAACCTCCCATTTCTTTAGTACAAAACATAATTTGTTTGTCCATATACAACTATAAAAATGTAATCTTCCTGCTGGTACCTCTAGAGCAGGGGTGCACAACCTGCGGCCCTCGATACCATTCTGCGCGGCCCCCACACAACTGGTAAAAGACATGTAGGTCTATGTCTTATGGCTTCTTACATGTATCTTTTATGTATTCTCCTATTAGATGGGAGTCCTAGAACTGTAATTAGACATTTATAGTATATACTGTATGTTCAATATGCCGAAAATACAGAATTTCAGTTGGTAATACCCCTTTAAGTTTGATTTTTCGGCCCTTGGAATTGGCTCAGGCTGACAATGTGGCCCCTAACCAGAAAAGGTTGTGCACCCCTGCTCTAGGAGGGTGAATCTGTGTCTCCCATTATTTTCAATTGGAAATGTATGTAATATATGTATCTAATATTAGAGATGAGCGAATCAATTTTTCTCATCAACGGGGCTTCTTCATCTGTGGAGGCTGTGCCGGCAGGTGATCAATTGCCCACCTACCGCCACAAGATTTACAGTGTCGGACACTTTACCTAGCCTTGACAATTTCCTGCCTGCGTCCATGCTCCAATTAGCAAAGCAAGAGCACAGGCTCTTCTACATCTTCAGAGCCATATCCGTGCAGGCAGTGCTCCGAAGCGGAACCTGTGTCCATCTGCTAATTGAAGCAGGGGCAAAGGCAAGAAATAGTCAGGGCTGGGATAAATGTGGCAGGTGTGTGCTTCTTGACCTGCGAAGACAGCCGCCCTCCCACGAGGGGAAAGAAATAAAAAAGAAAAAAAAGGAGGAGAGAGAGATAGATAGAGCAAGAGAGAGAGAGATAGATAGAGAGATAGATAGATAGATAGATAGATAGAGAGAGATCGGGTACATAAATGTTATACATTAAAAAGGCTTACTAACATATTACATCAATTACAGATTATAAAAATAAAAGCAAGAAACACAATAACAGGAAGCAAAAATATAAATACAGTTAAAATATTAAAAAGTCACAACATCTTTAGTGGTTTAAAAACCACATCACATAATCTTAGGATTAAAAAAAAAAAACTTCCCAATAAAAATATCATTTATCATAGTTTCCAAATGTTTGATAAATGACCAAGTGCAATAGAAAAATAAGACTGATTATTGTAATGCTGTATTTTAATCAGTGCAGTCTATTGTTGGGTAATATACTCTGTTTAAGAAAACTTCCACTTTGCTTTCTCCAAGGTGACATATGTCCAAGACGCAGATGACATGCAGTCTGTCCCTTGTTCTTGCATATTCTACAAGCTCACCTGAAAATAAAAATGTGCTGTGTGACAGTGGTGTAAAGTACGGATACATTTTTAAAAAATGCTACTAATTTAATCAGTTAATGGTGAAGGGTGAGGAGGGTATGACAAGCACATCCCTAGAGCATTAGCTCATCTACTGTAATTAAAATGGGACAGTAACATTTTTCTACATCGCAATTACACTAGTAACGTACAGTAAAACATGAATAATCAGACCAAGCTTGATGAACACATTGAGCTAGCAAGGAATGCTGGGATATTTTAATAAAATGGGGTGTAGGAATATACACCAATAAAAGGAGTGGTTAGAACAATCTTAATTTTCTTGATTACTGTAAATTATTTCGTTATGGTTATGCAATTTAGGTGGCCAGTAGTAAGTACAGTAAGTAGGAATCTGTGGTTGGGATGAACCAAGGAAGGTACGCGTGTTGTGTTCACAGAAAAGCACCTGTATTACAACTGTATGAAAGTCTGTGGCAGAGTTATCAAAACTGGTGTAAAGCAAAACTGGCTTAGTTGCCCATAGCAACCAAACAGATTACAACTTTCATTTTCCAAAGCAGCTCTGAAAAATAAAATATGTAATCTGATTGGTTGTTATGGGCAACTAAGCCAGTTTTCCTTTACACCAGTATTATTACATTTCCCCATGTGTCCACTTTGTCGGTAACGTGGCACTACTCATTTAGTTATTGGGTCTTTAAAAGGGACCCCATCAGCACCAACACGGCAACTAAACTGCCCGCAGTACCTTACATCGGATGCCATCTGGTTTCTACTGATTTGCTCTTCTAAGTCGTCCGACGGGCATGGATTGCTGTAAAACAAGTTTCATTTCACTGCAAGATGTATGCAAATGAAGATTTGCTTTCTTGTTGCCTTCATGTGCGATTCCTTCTTGAGATCTCATCATGCAAGCACACCACAGAACATATGGCGCATGCACGAGATCTCAAGAAGGAATTGCACATGAAGGGGCACAGCAAGCTTGACTTAAACATCCTCATTTGCATACAGGCTGCAGTGCTCTTTAGGGCTCTTTCACACTAGCGTTTTTGTTTTCCGGCATAGAGATCCGTCGTCAGGGCTCTATGCCAGAAAAATCCTGATCAGGATCATCCCCATGCATTCTGAATGGAGAAAAATCCGTTCAGGATGCATCAGGATGTCTTCAGTTCAGGACCGGAACGTTTTTTGGCCGGAGAAAATACCGCATCATGCTGCGCTTTTTGCTCCGGCCAAAAATCCGGAACACTTGCCGCAAGGCCGGATCCGGAATTAATGCCCATTGATCCGACATTTAGCTTTTTCTGACCGGTTACCATGGCAGCCAGGACGCTAAAGTCCTGGTTGCCATGGTAAAAAGTGTAGTGGGGAGCAGTATACTTACCGCCCGTGCGGCTCCCGGGGCGCTCCAGAGTGACGTCAGGGCGCCCCCCACGTGATCACGTGATCCATACGCATGGGGGCGCTCTGACGTTATTCTGGAGTGCCCCGGGAGCCGCACGTAAGTATACCGCTCCCCACTACTACTATGGCAACCAGGACTTTAATAGCGTCCTGGCTGCCATAGTAACCTCAAAGCATTTCGAAGACTGATCAGGATCCTGATCAGTCTTCTAATGCTTTCAGACGACTTGCGTTCTGACGGATCCGGCGGGACGGAAGTGCCTGCTGGATCCTCAGAACGCAAGTGTGAAAGAGGCCTTACTGCAATCATCGGTCGACTTGGACAAGCACATCATTAGAAACCAGATTTAGGGGCCATTTTGGTGCAGACAGGTTTCCTTCAAATAGTTGTAATAACGCAAGGCGATATTTTACCATCTTACCTCTTAGAGAAAGCCATTGGCGGCCTTGGATTTCATCATTAATACCCGTTCCAGCAGATTGGAGATGATTAGGAAGATAGTTCTTACCAAACACACTGACGTTTTCAAACATTGGTAAAGATACATCTATTGCTATATTCTGATTTAGTCCTAGAAGAAAATGCAAAATCTTCAACATAAAAATTCTCAACTGCAATTAAAAAAAAATGTTCAAGTAGTAAAACAAAACTACATACAATTTGTATCATCATAATCATCAAACAAACAAACAGAAAATTTAGCATGTCCTTTACAGTGCGGTGGACCCTTCCAGTCCTGATGAGTCTTCCTAATGATGATGAGCAGCCCTGTTATGCAGATAGGCAGTACGGAGGCCTCCGCATCTGCTCCGATATACACCTTCCCAGGCAGCAGGAGGTAGAGAATGCCTGGAAGGAGACTGTGTGGTTGTACTACTCAGAACCTTAACAATCTGCGAGAAAATACAGGCAAGTTTTACTAAAAGTAATACATATTAGAATCAGTCTGTCCCACTATGCATTACTTCTTACGTCCGTTCGGAGGAACGCTCAGCCATGTATATAAAGTTCTCAATAGGGTTAGGGAAGTAAACTAATGCCAGACACGTCTGAGGCTCGCTTCTCTCCATGAGAACAGAAGAGGTGGACATTTCAACATGCTTGACCCATCTCTCGCATGACATCAGCCTTTGGGAGGTGACATCCAAATTATTTGCTTGGTCGGTCCCACCGTTTTCGGCAGGTTTGCCAACATAGACCTTATGAGTATGTGTATGGCTAGCTTTAGTTTTCACAGTTAAGTTCATTGTATCACTTACCCAGTATTGTCAGCTGGTAGTGGCCAAGCGTGCTGGCACTGGTAAGGCTGGGGCGATGTCTTGTTAGGCTAGTGACACTTGCTGGATGCAGGTTATATTGCTGTATCAGAAAGTCTTTAATCTCCTTTTGTTTATAGTCATACTTCTGAGTTAAACTTTCTGGAAATAACTTGCTGTAGTAGAGATGCTCCATTACATTCTGCTTAACCTCAGACCACAAAGGATTCTCCCAGGACAAACTAACACATGAGGTCTCATCACTGGCATCACTTTCTGCAGCACAGCTTCCAGCGCCTTCATCTGCACACGTGGGAACAAAATGCAAGACACAGTTAGCGAATGTCACATCCCGGCCACTTTCCATGAAGATGGCAAAATAATGCTTGGCAGAGGAAGAGGCAAATGCTTCCGCTTACCATATAAACGTGCCTGAAAAGTTACATTATCTTCAAGGATACCCTGGCCATAGCAAACAACTTGCCGATCAGTGGTGATCAGAAGCACTGGGACTGCCACAAGGACTACCCTAGCTCCTTCTAAACTTTCCACTGCACAGTGGCATGTGCTATATATATATATATATATTTTTTTTTTTTACAGGGGTTGTCCCACCATAACAGTTTTTCACCTATCCATAGGATACTATTTATAGCAGTTTTATTTCTAAAGGTCCCACAGCTGATCACTGAAACGGGTGGCCCGTTTGAATGGAGAGACGGTCATACATGTTCGCTGCAGATCTATTCATTCTCTATGGGACTAATGGAAATAGCAGAGCACAGCACGCCAATATCAGTCAGTCCCATAGAGAAAGGAGTGACTGTGTGCATGCATGAAACACAGGAGGCCCACTGTCAAGAACCCCCAGCAATAGAACAATTATCACTAATGTAGATAGATGATACGTTGTTATGGCAGGAGAACCCGTTAAATGAACTAATCACACTGGCAATTTTTTTTAATTTTTCTTTGAGGATCTGACTCTATGCACCACTGATGATCAGCTGTTTTAAAGGGCATCTGTCAGATTTGTCCCTATGCCACTGGCTGACCTGTTGTCTGTGCACTTGCAGCTGAAGACGTCTGTGTTGGTCCCATGTTCATATGTGCCCGCATTACTGAGAAAAATGATGGTATATGCAAATGAGCCTCTGGGAGCATTGCCATAACTACTAGAGGCTCATCTCTCTGCAACATCAGTCATGCCTGGCCCTGTCAAAGTGCAGTAGAGAGAGCAGAGCCTCTAGGTGTAATGGCAACGCCCCCATTGCACCTAGAGGCTCATTAGCATTAGAGCTGCACGATATGGGAATTTTGTGCGATCGCGATTAGGGCCCTAAAAATTGCGATAACGATATGCGATGCGATATTTTAAGGGAATTGTGCTAGAGGTCTATCTGCTTGGATTTTCAAGGTAAAAGCACACACAGATGACTGATAATGTGAAATGTAGTTATGCTGAACTCAAGAACTGAAATGCGCAGTGTTTTTCAAAATAAAAAACATATTTGCATTACTGCAAAAGTACAAAATACAAAACTTGCCATTTTCTTAATAGCACTGCACAGAACAGATAAATAAAATAGATATAAGAACAGGTGTTCATTAAAATACCGACTTTCCACCAGCCCCTCCTCCCTCCCCGCACTGTGCAGCATAGCGGCCGGAGATACTGTGTCAGTGTCACGTAGAAAGTCAACAATCGCTTTATAAGACGCACTGCCATTGGGAAAAAGTGTGTCTTATAAAGCGAAAAATACAGTAATATAATTGCAGCATTTTTGGGTCAGCAAATTGCGATTGCGATATGGCGATTAATTGCGATTGCTTTCGCGATATATTGTGCAGGCCTAATTAGCATATATTAAAACATTTTTCCCAGTAATGCGAGCACATATGAACATGGGACCAACACAGATACCTTCAGCTACCAAGTGCACATGCAACAGGTCAGCCAGTGTCATAGGGACAAATCTTCTGACAGATGCCCTTTAAAGGGCTGCTCTACGTGTGCAATCACTGCGGCTTCTTCACATTATACTTTTTGTAGTAGCCGTTCTTGGTATTGCAGCTTTGTACCATTCAAGTAAAACTAATGTGAAAAGGATTGTTTAAATACAAAAAAAAAAGCACCATATCCAATATGGAAAACGATGCTAATGTCGTATACAGTTAAGACAAAGATACCTTCAAAGTGTAGGGATCCCGAGACTCAGGGTTCACTTCTTGGCCTAAGTGCTGTGTGCCCATTATATTCTCAGGTTTGGAAACTGTACTAAATGAAGAGAGAAAATAGTAAAGACCAACTTATATTATATACAGTATTATGTGCTACTTTTTTCTTTCAGGAGTATTCTCTCTGGTGTGTGAAGGAAAATAAGCCTACCTAACCAAGCCCTCCATCTCCCCTGCCTCGATTTCCACTGCTCCCCACTTCCTGGTTCCAGCCGGACATACAGGAAATGCCTCCTCAGCATTTTATTTTCATTAAATTCTCCCCAAAAATCCTTTAAAAGGTGCATTATGAACCAAACGAATACTATGTTTTTCAAATTGGACTGAAGTTAAACTGGAGTCTCTTATTGGCTTTGCAGAAATGGGACATTTAAGAAATTGTATGAATCATTGGAGTAAAAGCAGGGCTGTTGTAATGGAGGATCATCAAAGCTTTTTCTTCACCTCAACCTAATAGCTTAGACTTAGTAGGGTGCCATTTTTAACCCTGGCTGGGACCATGACGGGGGGGGGGGGGCCTTTTGGGCCTCCACACCCAGAGCGAAGTTGAACCTTTTCGAATGCTGCAATGTAATTGTTAAATTACTGTTTGGAAATCCTGATGCATCATGCAAAAATATTTAGAGGAGTTTTCTGGTCCTTTTATATTTATGGCCTACCCTGTGTAGTGGTCGAAGCCAGTTACTGCAGTACTGTTCCCACTGAACTGAATGGGAGCAGTGCTGCAGTAACCAGCTGTAGTTCTGGCACTGACTTCTTAGTATAGGCAATCACTATAAAAAAAAAAACTTTAGAATTCAAGCGCAAATCAGTTTTGTAGAAAATGGTCAATTTGCTCAGTGAATATTTACCCCAGAAAATGAATTCTCTAATTCTCCCACACGTAATATATGTGTACACTGCGTAATGTAACACTGCTATAGTGCTGTGACAGAAAAATCTTTACTACTCGTGTATCTCCCACCCTATGAATACCATGACATGCACAGCATGATTTTACCTATTTTAGTGGACTCGCACTGAAGTTGCACTAAGCTTCAGACTTGCATCTGCATTTATTTTTAGCCTTTTAATATTCAGTTGACAACCTGCTCTTAGTTTCAGACTTTTCTTATGTGGACGTGTCCCTCGCAGTAACATAGGCTGGATGTGAGATCTGTGTGTCAAGGATGCTGCTGCCTTCACCAGGTCTCATGTATAGGGATGAGCGAACTTTCAAGTGTTTTCAAGTTCAGCATACAAGGCTTGGGTTTGTGCGTAACTCAGTGCTCCAGATGGCGGCCAAAACGGTCGCCAATGCGACTTGGAATTGCAAAGACTTTGTAGTCTTGTCGCCATTTGCGCCTAGACCCTCCACTGCCCTGCCTCTAAGATCTAAAGCAAACATATGCTTCAGACGTCTGCTGCACACCGGCTTTTTCGTAAAAGGAACAACTGAAGAAGAAGCCAGCATGCTCCGGCTTCAGTAGAAAGCCCCGCCCACACATTTGCTGCCAGGTCTAACCCGCGAACCACGATTTGCCGGTCTGGTAGGTGAGAAGAGCTCCTTCCTACTGATTCTACAGAGCCTGCAGACATGTTGGGGGGGCTCCAGGGTCCTGTGTCCACTCTGCACCGTGTTCGTCCTGATGGTCGCTGGGTCAAGTACTTCAGAGGGGCTCGGGTGGGGGTGGGGCATGGACCTCAAATGGGTTGTTAATGACATTTAGTAACAGGGCTGTGGAGTCGGTAGATAAATTGTCCGACTCAGACTCCTCAGATTTTGAAACTTCCGACTCCGACTCCTCGACTCCGACTCCTCTGTATTTAATATGCAAATACGGAGCTGTTCCACCAAGTTCTTCTAATCTTTTCTAGCACAGAGAGGTAGTTGAGCAGAAGCTGCTGCCTTCTCCTTTGTGCGCTGATCTTCTGCTGAAGATAGAGCAGTGGGAGGATCCAGGAAGGAGCAGGGGAAGGGGCATTTATTTTGAAATATGATTTTCCTAGTAGAATCCCATAGTCATGTTTAAAATTTAAGCTAACAATCTGAGTTTACATGTTTTATAGCCTTAGCTGAATGATAGCAGTTTTTCAAATGGTTTACAGCTTCAGTCTTGAACTATTGACTATCCATTCCCTTCACTTATACAAATGTCTCCAGTCCTTAATCAGTTATCAGTGAGAGGCTAGGATAACCATGGGTTCCCTGTAACAGCAGACCACAAGACAATGGAAAGTGTAAGTATTGCCGCTCCTTAAAGGGACACTGACAGGCTGCTTTTCCAGCTAAAGATATATATATATACTGGTATTCATCAGAGAATTAGGAATAAAACTATACTAATGTTACCCCCAGTTAAGCTGTACTTGTGTTTAAAAAACATTTTAATCTGTATGCAAATTCACCATCTTTGTGCCCAATGGGGCAGCGTCTCCTGCGGCTTTGTGCCCAGCCGCGCCCGAAGTACAGCTTCCCAGGGCTGTTCCCCTTGTTATTATTCACTGCACTGGCCTTTTTTTCAGGCTAGCCGAGCGCTGAATTCCTGCGCAGGCGCACGTGTAGAGTGCTGGCGGCAGCCTCGTCTGGCTATGCTGAGGCTGTGCCAGCTTTCTCTCTTCCTCCTCGCTACCTAGTCCTGTCTAGTGCTGCCAGTACTCTACATGTGCGCCTGCCCCTTGGGCACAAAGGTAGAGAATTTGCATATTGATTAAAACGTTTTTAAACACAAGTAAACCTCAACTGGGGTAACAGTCGTCTAGTTGTATTCCTAATCCTCTGATGAATACCAGCAGATATATCTTTAGCCGGTAAATCAGCCTGTCAGTGTCCCTTTAACTGCATAGTAAAGCATATGAAAAGCATGCTTCTTCACGGTCACTTAACGTCTTTGTTTAGCGGTAACGTGACGCACTGCATGCATTGGCCTTTATTCTTACAGTAGAGAAGTAATTAATTATAACTTTATCTGAATTGGGACATTTAAACTTGCTTTTTTTTTTATTCCAATTTTTTTTTATTCCAATTTAAATCTAGTAGGAGTCGGAGTCGGTCCATTTTTTGCCGACTCCGACTCCAGGTACCCAAAATTGCCTCCGACTCCGACTCCTCGACTCCGACTCCACAGCCCTGTTTAGTAAGGCACTCCATGGGAGGAGATGCAGGAGACCTCCAGGATTGGACTAGAGAATGCAATGCTCTTACACCATGCTGTTTATATACTGTCACATGCTTGGAGGGTGTAATGTCTGATAGAGGTACAACACTATGTATGTAATTTTGCTCTCTTGGAGATCAAAAACATTTTTTATTTGTATTTTACTATATCTTAATATATATCATATATATCACATAGTGTCCCCCATGATGTCATCAAGACCCAGACCGCTCTGCCTTTTTCTCATATTACTCCTCCCCAGCCTCTCTTGTCCCGCCCTGTAAGTCCGTTGCGTAATCCCCAGTACAGGCCGAGATCCCGCACGTGCGCAGTTCACTCCCACCCCAGGCATGAGCTCTGGCTGCTGGTGCATGCGCACTAAATGTATTGATGCTGCTACCCACAATAGGCATCACAGTGCGCATGCACCAGCGCAAAACCAGTGGCCAGAGCACATGCCTGGGGTGGAAGTAAACTGCGCATGCGCGGGATCTCAGCATGTACTGGGCATTACGCAACGGACTTACAGGGCGGGACAAGAAAGAGACTGGGGAGGAGTAATATGAAAAAAAGGCAGAGCGGCCTGGGCACCTACACCACAAACCCCGCCCCTGGGCACTTGCGAGTGCCTCTAGGATACTCCTATGGGGTCAGATAACTCCAGACTCACTCGGCAGAGTCTCAGTTCAGGGCTATGTTACCGCCAGGAATAGCCAGCACTGTACTTGCGGGGCTCCCATAGCAGTGAATGGGGGGGGGGGCGTCTTTTTTGGAGATTACAGAACCTGCCACTGTTGGACGTTTAAGGAATCTTCTAGTTTTACGTTCCAGGTTGGAGTACCCCTTTACAATCCTGGGTGCCTGCATCATAACTGCAATGTGTTACAGCAAAGAAGGGGTTTTCTCAAACTAGGGTCCCCACCAGTCCATGGACCCAAGGGGTCACACTACTAGGTAAAGTGTCCCACTGGGTAAAGTGCCTCTGACAACCCCTACTGTGCAGAATACAGGCAATGGACGAGAGGCGACGTTCCGTCAGGAGTGTTCGCAAGTTTGGGGACAGGGTGAAAGTCACTACAGTCAGCCCCCCAATAGTCCGGTCACAGCGATAGCTGACATTTGCCCCGTCTGATAGTCTGGTCACAGCGATAGCCGCCCTCTGCCCTGTCTGATAGTCCGGTCACAGCCATAGCCGCCCTCTGCCCTGTCTGATAGTCCGGTCACAGCGATAGCTGACATCTGCCCTGTCTGATAGTCCGGTCACAGCCATAGCCGCCCTCTGCCCTGTCTGATAGTCCGGTCACAGCGATAGCTGACATCTGCCCTGTCTGATAGTCCGGTCACAGCCATAGCCGCCATCTGCCCTGTCTGATAGTACGATCACAGCCATAGCCGCCCTCTGCCCTGTCTGATAGTCCGGTCACAGCCATAGCCGCCATCGGCCCTGTCTGATAGTACGATCACAGCCATAGCCGCCCTCTGCCCTGTCTGATCATAGCCATAGCCGCCCTCTGCCCTGTCTGATAGTCCGGTCATAGCCATAGCCGCCCTCTGCCTTGTCTGATAGTCCGATAGTCTCTGTATCGTGTGACGCCCCTCTTCAGGACGAAGGTCCTCATACACATTAGATGCCAGTGGCTGCACCCATGGACTCGTGTCTGCATTGTGTTAAATGGTCATATCATGCAAGGGGATCAGATCTCCACTGTGGCCAATGATTGTCTTGATGCCACTGAAGCCAAACTTTTTCAGGGAGAAACCCAAGACAAGCAGCGGAGGCCTGGAAGTGAATGAGCCAGGACCCGGCACCTAGGGATTACCAACGAAAATCTGGCTAGTCTGACAGGTCATGGAAATGAGTGCACACCCTTTTAACTGCGTGGGCTGAAGCTTAGAAGACCCCATGCTCCTAAGCATCCCAGCTATATTATATGTATTTTAAATTTGGCGACTAAAAATTTTATTTGGCGACTACATTTTTCAGGTTAGGAGCCAATGGCTCCTCGACATTTTTTTTTTTTTAGTCTGGAGCACTGTCATTTGTGGTCTGTAGTAGTGGAATCCATAATGGAATTCTTTGATCACCCGAACCTTGTACGCCAAACTTGAAAAGACTAGTTCGCTCAACACTACTCATCTATACATCAATCTTTTTAAAGTGCTGTCTGGCCTACGAGCTGATCAACCTAAATGTGCTCTGTTAAAAAAAAATATATATATATAAAATAATAAATAATAATAATAATAATAATAATAATAATAATAATACAGTCCTGTGTGCCTGCACCACTGCCCCATACCCAATTAAAATCAAAATGCTGGACAACCCCTTTACGAGCATTTCAAACAGTGCTTTTAGTAAAAAAAAAAAAAAAAAAAAAATCCACAAAAATGCTGCAGCCAGACAGATGCTAAAAGCCAATAGTGAAATATAAAATGCACTATAAGCAAACAAAATAAACCCCACTAAAACCCTGTATCTGAAAGAAGCCTACAGGGGGTTTCCAGTTAAGGCCATCAGTATTCTATCCTTAGAATAACCTATCAATATAAGATCGGTGGGGGCTCTGACTTTCAACACCCCCATCAATCAGCTGACTACTGAACGGGCCTCAGTGGTCCAGCTCTAGTGGCTCTGCCGGGTATTGCAGTGCAGTACCAGGAGTCAGACCCCAAACTATCTGTACTACAGTCCCATTAAACCTATTTAAAAAGTGTAAATGAAAATTCACATTAAACAATGTACTGATGTACTGCAGGATTTATCAAAAAGTAATATTTACTTGAATGCCATGGCAGGTAATCCATGAAAAAAGTAGTATTTAGGCAGGTGAGATTGTAGGGAGAAGAACTCCTTGGGGATTTAAAAAGTTTAAAATTTCATATTTTTTTTATTTTATTTAAGTTGGCTGGAGTTATACAAGCCAATCAGCTAAGGACCTGGCAACACAGGGTGGTAAAAGGTTTTACAATTCTGGATTTAGACTGTACAGGCCAAGCCCGGAGAGTTGAGCGGGAGATTTCTACTGCAAAACATATTTTGTTGTTTTTAGCAAGATAAAAAAAAGTGGGAAATTTCCACCTCATTTTTTAAGTAGCATCTAACTATCTGTGTGATGTCCGGCCAGCTGCATGTTCAGCCTCAAACGTTATCACTACAGAGAAAACCATTTGGTATCTGTGGTTTTTCATAGAACCAGATGTAAACCCTCTGAAAAGTGAATGTCTTGTGTATTTAACCACTTGCCGCCACGCTAACGCCGATGGGCGTCAGCGCGGCGGCTCTCTCAGGTCTCACTGCCGCCTATCGGCGTCATCTCGTGAGACCCGAGATTTCACATGAACGCGCGCGCGTCGTGCGCGTTCATGTGATCGGAGCCGGGACAACTGAAACTACAGCCTGCCAGCGCTGATCATGCGCTGGCAGGCTGTAGATGCGGAAAAAAACGCATTTAAATCGCATATCAGACGCTGTTTTTTAAACAGCGTCTGATATGCCTGCTGTTCAGCTCGCCTGGTGGTCCCTTTGTTTGGGACCACCAGAGGAAACATAGGAAAAGTGCACCAATCACTACACACACCCCCCCACCCCCCATCACTGATTAACCCCTGATCACCCATGTCACCCCCTGATCACCCCTGTCACCCCCTGTCACTAATCACCCCCTACAGGCTCATTCAGACGTCCAGTATGTGTTTTATGGATCCATGGATCTGCGGATCCATGGATCTGCGGATCCGCAAAATACGGACACCGGCAATGCGCTTTCCGCATTTTGCAGATCCAAGACAGAACTATATAGAAAATGCTTTTCTTGTCCGCAATTGCGGACAAGAATAGGACATGTTCTATATTTTTATGGAACGGAAGTGCAGACTCGAAGCGCGGATCCGTAATTCCGATCCGAGCGGGACAAAGTCTGTCCCCATAGAAATGAATGGGTCCGCAACTCTGCTCCGCAAACAGAATTTCGGACGTGTGAATGGGGCATACTTGTTAGTTAGCTAGCGCCCAGCCGCACCGCAATCACTGATTTGGCAGAGATTTTTTCATCCACATTGACCGATGTGAATGAAAAAATCTGTGCCGTTCATTTTATTTTTTTTTCAGCGCAGAGGCTGAACGGAAAAAAATCTCATTACCCGTATGCTCAATATAAGGAGAATCGCAGAAACTCCTAATGCTGGCCATACGTGTAATGATTACGGAGACCCTCAAAATGCCAGGACAGTATAAATACCCCACATGTGACCCCATTTTAGAAAGAAGACACCCCAAGGTATTCCGTGAGGGGTATGGTGAGTTCATGTAAAATTTTATTTTTGTCACAAGTTAGTGGAATATGAGACTTTGTAAAAAACAAATATATATATATATATCAATTTCCGCTAACTTGTGTCAAAAATTTTTTTTTCTGTGAACTCGCCATGCCCCTCACAGAATACCTTGGGGTGTCTTCTTTCCACAATGGGGTCACATGTGGGTATTTATACTGCCCTGGCATTTTAGGGTCCTAAAGCGTGAGAATCCAAATACGTAAAAATGCCCTGTGAAATCCTAAAGGTACTCATTGGTTTAGGGCCCTTTGCGCATCTTGGCTGCAAAAGTGTCACACATGTGGTATCGCCGTACTCAGGAGAGTAGGGCAATGTGTTTAGGGTGTATTTTACATATACCCATGCTGCGTGTGAGAAATATCTCTGTAAATGACAACTTTTTAAAAATTTTATTCAAAGTTGGCAATTTACAGAGATATTTCTCTCACCCAGCATGGGTATATGTAAAAATACACCCCAAAACACATTGCCCTACTTCTCCTGAGTACGGCGATACCACATGAGTGACACTTTTTGCAGCCAAGATGCTAAAGGGGCCCAAATTCCAATGAGTACCTTTTAGGAGGGCATTTTTACGCATTTTTCTTCTCACGCTTTAGGGCCCCTAAAATGCCAGGGCAGTATAAATACCCCACATGTGACCCCATTTTGGAAAGAAGACACCCCAAGGTATTCGCTGAGGGGCATAGTGAGTCCATGAAAAATTAAACTTTTGTCAAAAGTTAGCGGAAAGGGAGACTTTGTGAGAAAAACAATAAAAATCAATTTCCACTAACTTGTGCCAAAAATTTTTTTCTATGAACTCGCCATGCCCTCATGGAATACCTTGGGTGTCTTCTTTCCAAAATGGGTCACATGTGGGTATTTATACTGCCCTGGCATTTTAGGGGCCCTAAAGCATGAGAAGAAAATGCGTAAAAATGCTCCTCCTAAAAGGTACTCATGGGAATTTGGGCCTTTGCATCTTGGCTGCAAAAGTGTCACTCATGTGGTATCGCCGTACTCAGGAGAAGTAGGGCAATGTGTTTTGGGGTGTATTTTTACATATACCTATGTTGGGTGAGAGAAATATCTCTGTAAACTGACAACTTTGTATAAAAAATTTAAAAAGTTGTCGTTTACAGCGATATTTCTCACACACAGTATGGGTATATGTAAAAATACACCCCAAAACACATTGCCCTACTTCTCCTGAGTACGGCGATACCACATGAGTGACACTTTTTGCAGCCAAGATGCGCAAAGGGGCCCTAAAACCAATGAGTACCTTTAGGATTTCACAGGGCATTTTTACGCATTTGGATTCTCACGCTTTAGGTTCCCTAAAATGCCAGGTGAGTATAAATACCCACATGTGACCCCATTGTGGAAAGAAGACACCCCAAGGTATTCCGTGAGGGGCATGGCGAGTTCACAGAATTTTTTTTTGGGCACAAGTTAGCGGAAATTGATATATTTTTATTTTTTTATTTTGTTTTTTACAAAGTCTCATATTCCACTAACTTGTGACAAAAATAAAATTTTACATGAACTCACCATACCCCTCACGGAATACCTTGGGGTGTCTTCTTTCTAAAATGGGGTCACATGTGGGGTATTTATACTGTCCTGGCATTTTAGGGGCCCCTAAAGCGTGAGAAGAAGTCTGGAATCCAAATGCGTAAAAATGCCCTGTGAAATCCTAAAGGTACTCATTGGAATTAGGGCCTTTGCGCACTCAGGCTGCAAAAAGTGTCACACATGTGGTATCGCCGTACTCAGGAGAAGTGGGGCAATGTGTTTGGGGTGTATTTTATATATACCCCTGCTGGGTGTGAGAAATATCTCTGTAAACGACAATTTTAAATTGTTTTATACAAAGTTGACAATTTACAGAGATATTTCTCTCACCCAACATGGGTATATGTAAAAATACACCCCAAACACATTGCCCTACTTCTCCTGAGTACGGCGATACCACATGAGTGCCACTTTTGCAGCCTGGGTCGCAAAGAGGCCCAAATTCCAACGAGTACCTTTAGCTTTTACATGGCTGCTCACAATTTAGCCCCGCCCAAAATGCCAGAACAGTACAAACACCCCACAAATGACCCCATTTCGGAAAGTAGACACCCCAAGGTATTCACTGAGGGGCATAATGAGCCCGTATGAGATTTTTTTTTTTTTTTGCCAGAAGTTAGCAGAAATGGAAACTTTATTATTATTATTTTTTCCTCAGAAAGTGTCATTTTCCGCTAACTTGTGAAAAAAAATGAAATGATACATGAACTCGCCATGCCCCCCTGCGAATACTTTGGGGTGTCTTCTTTCTAAAATGGTGTCATTTGGGGGGTATTTATACTATTCTGACATTCTAGCACCTGAAGAAACATGACAGGCGCTCAGAAAGTCAGAGCTGCTTCAAAATGCCGAAATTCACTTTTTTCCACCATAGTTTGTAAACGCTATAACTTTTACCCAAACCAATAAATATACACTTATTGAATTTTTTTTTATCAAAGACATGTAGAACAATACATTTAGAGAAAAATTTATATAGAAATGTAGTTTTTTAAAAAAATTTACAACAGAAAGTGAAAAATGTCATTTTTTTGCAAAAATGTCGTTACATTTTTATTAATAGCAAAAAAAGTAAAAATGTCAGCAACAATGAAATACCACCAAATGAAAGCTCTATTAGTGAGAAGAAAAGGAGGTAAAATTCATTTGGGTGGTAAGTTGCATGACGGAGCAATAAACGGTGAAAGTAGTGTAGTGCGGATTTGTAAAAAAGGGCCTGGTCACTAGGGGGGTATAAACCTGTGGTCTTCAAGTGGTTAAAGGCAACCTGTCACCATGTCACCACAATCTGCAGGCAGCATGTTATAGAGCAGGAGGAGCTGAACAAAGCGATATGTAGATTTCTGGGAAAGCACTTCAGAACTCGTCATTCATGCATTTAAATCTCTGCCCTTTCTGAGCACAGTGGCCAAGTGGGCGCTCCTAATCCGTAATGGACGGTGGTGTATCCACACTAATACAGGGAAGGCTGTCAATCACTGAAAGGGCCGCTCACATGGCTACTGAGCTCAGAAAGAGCAGTTTTAAATGAATTACAAGTTCTACTGAAATCTTGTCCAATAAAACCATATATAACAATCTGCTCAGCAGGACATTTTCACGGGGAGAGGCCCTCTTTAAAAGGCTTGGCCACCTACACTCAGTACAGAGGAGTGGGTGAAGGGGTTATAGGCACCTTACTAATAGTCTTCAGAAGTCTTACACCATTTTTTCTTTTTAGTCTCACCCTTTTGCTATCAAAGTCTTCTGCAGACAGTCCTGTTTCTCCAGCACCGAAAGAGGCCTCTGATGGAGGGCAACAGACATGACCTCGTCCACCAGCACTTAAACGCATTAAAAGACGCCGTGCTGCACAAGTCTCCTATCAAGATGCAGGTCCTATTAGGAGGCACTGACCGCTGAGGTCGCTGGACATGCCCCTCCATCAGCAGCCATACTTAGAATGAGAGTGGTAGGGCCGTGTGTGGAAAGGATTGGATGGCTAGGGGGCGTGGCTTCAGAAAAAGAAAACGGCACAGAACTTATGAAGACCATTGTATATCGTAAAGAAAGTGACATATCTTAAAGAAAGCAACATATTGAGAAGATATGTAAGGTGACCAACCCATGCAATGGGATTTATCATGTAGAGGAAGTTAATACAAGGCACTTACTAATGTATTGGGATTGTCCTTTGCTGGATTGACTCCTATCTCTCCATCACATTATATACTGCTCGTTGCCAGGGTTTACGACCACCCTGCAAATCTATCAGTGGCACCCATACTCACACTTAGAGGTTTTCCAAGATTTTATTTATTTATTCTTTTTTAACTTATGACCTATCCTCTGGATAGGTCATCCGTATGTGATCGGTGGGGGTCCACCCAAGACCCCTGCCAATCAGCTGTTGAGCGCCACGGCCTTTTCTCTGCTTTTCCTAGGCCATGTGACGACACGTTCATCGATTACGTGGTCTAGAAGCAATACAACGTACGACGCAGTGCTTAGTAAACTGTGAGAAGCCAGTGGCGTTCCCCGGAGCGTCAGTGCCCTCTAAAACAACTGATCGGCAGGGGTCGAGGGTGTAGGACCCCACCAATAAGATACTGATGGATAAAAAACGAAAACCCTTTTGAGAGTAAAGTGTGCAAGGACAGCTACCACTGATACTGGATTGCAGGGTGGCCGTAACCTGTGGACACCAGCAGTATACAATGTAATGGGGGGAATCCCGCCAGCAAAGGAGGCAATATGGACAATCACAATACATTGGTATTAGCTTTCTCTACGTGATAAATGCCATTTGCTGAAGTGAGACATCCCCATTAGGCCTCAATGCACATGCAAAAAAGTTGAAAAATAAATTTATAAATAAAATCCTGATTTAAAGAAGTAATTTTCTGCTTATACACTCTGTTCTGTACTGAATTCAGTAAGTTACGAGTACTGAAACAGTTCAGTGACAAAATCAGCTCTGTTACATCTGTACCTGCAATGTGCCTAATAATAATAATAAGAATAATAATAATAATAAATAATAACAGCACTGCCATATTTTGCAGCACTTTACAAATTTAGAGGGTTCATGTACAAACCAAAAGACATCACTATATAAATATATATATATATATATATATATATATATATATATATATATATATATATATATATATATATATATATATATCTAAGCTAATACACAACTGAAACACTAAGGCCTCTGACACGAACGATACAGATTGGCTCCGGAGGCGTTCAGCGAAACTCACACAATTTTGCAAGCAAGTTCAGTCAGTTTTGACTACGACTGCATTCAGTTCAGTTTTTTCAGCACTGGTGCAATCCATTTTGATGCGTTTTTCACGCACGTGAAAAACAACTGAAGGTTTACAAACATGTCCTAGCAACCATTAGTAAAAAACCATTGTACCCAGACTGCATCCAGGTAACATCTGGATGCAATGCGTGTTTCACTGAAGCACATCTATGGGGCCAGGGCTGCGTGAAAAAACACAGAATATAGAACATGCAACGAAGAAATGATGCGTGAAAAAAAATAAAAACGCTCACGAGTACACGAGTATTGAAATGAATGGGTCAGGATTCAGTGCGGGTGCAATGTGTTCACGTCGCCCACTGCACCTGCTCAGAAAAATCACTCGTGTGAAAGGGGTCTAAGAGTGTAAGCTCACAAGGGCTTACAATCTATGAGGAATTTAATTCTTATGCTTACATAGCAGCATGCTATATACTAATGCTTATATAGCAGCATGCCATCATGGAAAGTGCAGCCATTTCTTGTGAATAGGTAAGAAATCTGAAATTGGGCACCAGCATTGGCTCAAACCCAAAAAACGAAACTCAAGAAGTACAAATAAGTCCCTCTTAGGAAAGCAGAGTGCACAGTGACGCTAGGAAGCGCCTCACTTACGGGCTCCCTCCTGAGTCTGTCCGTTTCCTTCTCTTTACCAGGTTAGGAGCTTCCTTCAGAGGTGTGAGCTGGTCTGCACATCGTTTTAAAATGTTGACAGAGTGGTCCGCCACTGCAGAGACCCCGCACAGAACCTGCTCCTGACAAACAATGAAAAAATGTTAGGGTCGTAAGCTAAAAAGCAAAAGTACTAAAGTAAACCCAATCACAAATAAAGAGCATTTCTATGTAAAAGAAATAAATCTGCAAATGTCCCTCCTGGTGTTTCACCTTCAGGAACATTGCTAGAAACTTGTATATCGTGCATAACTAAGCACATTTGCCATTCAGGAGTACGAGAACATTTAGTGACCATCAATATTATGAGAACATTCAGGGGGTTGGACTTTTAAAACTGAAGTCATTTATTAGTACTTTTTACATTTTTGGGGCACAAATGCTACACTGTTAAATGCAGGGAAAGGATCAACACCAAAGAATGACATAATCTGGCCACTAGGAGGCGCTCTTTTTGCATGGTACATTAACTTTCCTATTAGGTACACCTACCATTTCCGTTTTTGAGTCATTCTTCACAAACGTACAAGCAGCAATAATTCCCTGAACAGCAACTCGCTTGTGCTCTCTGTAATGCAGCTGCTCAACCATTGCCTTCAGTTCCCAGATTGTAATTAATATTTCCTCTGCTGCAAAAAGAAAAAAGAAATAGTTGGTAGGATACCCTTGGTATGTTGTAGTAAAGGGCACATCTTCCATTAAATATGAGGACAATTCAACTACTAACAGGACACCCTATACACATGCATAATATGCAGTCTCTTATCACAGGGTCTCTCTAGGGGCGAGTAGAGTTAAATTCCTGGAGATTGGAACGGTTTTAGTAAGTACTGTATTCTCTTGGGCTTGGTCTGCTTTAGTAGGCCACTTTCATATCTCAAAGTGAAGATATGTGGGGAAGGCTTACTGGGAATTAGGATACAGTGACATGCGGTATACCATCCCGGGTAAAAAGTACCTTCAAGGTACAATGCCTACAATGTAATGCCTCATTCACACGTCAGTGATTTCCATGGTGATTGAGAGCCAAAACCAGGACCGGAGCCTCCACAGACATAAGCTATAAGGGAAAGATGTGCACCTGGTTTTGGCTCCAAATCACTGATGGAAGTCACTGACCGAACACTGAATAAGGCACAACACCCTACTCAGGGGTTTAGTGGGCTCACTTATATCCACAACTTTAAAAGGAGTTATCTACCATTTTACATTAAGGGCCTATCCTTAGACCTTGAGTGGGTAATTGGGAAGGCTTCCCCTACACCGTTGCAGGATGAAGGATACCTGCACTTCAGATACCGCTTCTTCATTGCAGTATTTGAACCAAATCCATCAGCAGGAAATTCACTGTTAAACCAGGCACAATGTCTTGAAAGGCTAGCTCCGCTGAATGTAATTCACTTGCTATATTCTGGTGAAAAATGGTTTTTAATCCATATGCAAATAAGCAGTTATGTGCGAGCCCAAGCCACTCTGTGCACCCTTGCTCCTGTACGGTGGAAGCCGTTGCTTTATGGTGCAGCGGGCGTTATAACCACTGGGTTTCAATGTCTGCGATCGGCCATAACACCAACCTCATACACTTAACCCCACAGATGCAGCATTCAAATGTGAGCACAGCATCTGAGTGGTGGAAATGTGGGAGTCTAGCGCACCCACTCTGGTTGAGAATGGGGAAGCTGTTAACTTGCAGTGAAAGGCCGGAACGTTCTTGAAGCTGGGATGTCTATCGTTTATATATTCCAATACAATTGAATTCTGGAGAAAAAGTGCTTTTAATTTATATGCAAATAAGCAGTTAAGCACAGTGGGGGTGGCAGCCATTCTGTGCACCCTGGCTCCTTCTTCCAGCCATTCCCTCTTCTTAATAGACACGGTCAGGTTCCTGCATAGTCACCTGGCCCTATGAATTAAGAAGAGGCTGGCAGAGGAAGATCGCATGGAGTGGCTTGTGCACTTAACTGCTCATTTGCATATGGACTAATAGTATTTTTTCTCCAGAATGAGGCAACAGATTGCTAAGTGAATTCTGCTAAGCTAGCCCTACAAGGCACTGTGCCCAGTTACACAATGAATTTCATGGTGGTTACAGGTTCCTTTAACATCGTGACATCTATGTGTACGCATGCTCTGAAATGAAGAAGCAACTAAGGGTACTTTCACACTTGCGTTGGTGCGGATCCGTCTGTTTATTTGCACAGACGGATCCGCACCTATAATGCAAACGTTTGTATCCGTTCAGAACGGATCCGTTTGCATTAGTTAAAAGAAAAATGACAAAGTCCAAAACGGATCCGTTTTGAATTACATTGAAAGTCAATGGGTAACGTATCCGTTTTCAAATGCACCATATTGTGTCACTGAAAACGGATCCGTCCCCATTGACTTACATTGTAATTCAAAACGGATCCGTTAGACTCAGTCTCTTCAGACGGACACCAAAATGCTGCATGCTGCATTTTGGTGTCCGTCTCCAAAACAGAATAGAGGCGGAACGGAGCCTAACGGATCTCACAAACGGAATCCAAAACGCTAGTGTGAAAGTACCCTTAAGATCAGCCAGCAATGTAAAGTCTCAAAAAGTACTTAAAACCATAAAAACAAAGATGTACTTAAGTCAAGTTTATGTAAAGAGAATAAAATCATGTCTCAGTAATACAATAATATACAGTATGTATTCATTATGTAGACCTTTCAGCAGATTGTACTTACAAGCAATATAGTGTGAATAAGGTATAAGACACTAACTTTTTCTATCATTAAGGAACTTGGAAAAGGTTGATGGGATGGGTGGATAGGGATGGTAGCCGCCAACTGAGGTTTTCTGCCCGATTTCAGCTGCATTTTGAGTTTTCATCCATTTTATATAGTTCTTTACTTTCTCATCGCTTGTATACGGCTGCCCTTTATGATGACCTGAAAATAACATGATCATAAATGCCACCACATGACAAAACGAAGGCAAGATTCACCAGCCTCTCCTCAAGCAGTAGACAAAATGACTACTAAAGACGACCCCGATGTGAAGTCCTAAACCCCAAGAATGACATATTTGAATCTGGCATACTAAACATATTTTTGTTGGTAAATTACCCACAATATGTTTATATTAGTTGTATTTCTGGCACAGATTTTCCCCACTCACACCAGGTCTGAAAAAGTGGGTGTGGCATGGACCGGGAAAGGGTACGGACGGCAGGCCCGTCTCATTCATCATTTTCTGCGCCTGTTTTAGGTGTAGAAAAATGGTCTAAATCTATGCCAGTAAGGAAGCTAGTGTAGATTTAGAAGTTATGTAGAGGGGTCATTTATTAAGACCAGCCTTTTAGATGCTGGTCTTTAACTACTACAGGACCGCCTAACGCAGGGATGCGTCCTGCGGGCGGTCCTGTAGCTCTGAGTTGACATGTCGGCGCGTCATCTCGTGAGAGCCGAGATTTCCTGTGAACGCGCGCGCGTTCACAGAGAAGCGTGACACGGCAGTTCGGCTACAGCCTGCCAGCGATGATCCATCGCTGGCAGGCTGTAGATGCGAATAAAATCGCATCAAACAGCTATATCAGGCGCTGTTTTATGAACAGCGTCTGATATAGCTGCTACCTGGTCCTCTGGTGGTCCCATTTGCTGGGATCGACCACCAGAGGACCAGGTAACTACAATAAAGTTGCACCAAACACTACACTAACCCCCCACCCCCCTCACCTATTAACCCCTTGATCACCCCATCTAGACCCCTGATCACCCCCTGTCATTGATCACACCCCTTGTAGGCTCCATTCAGGCGTCCATATGTGTTTTGCGGATCCGTGGATTCACGGATCCGTGGATTCCGGATCCGCGGATCCGATCCGCAGATCCTCAAAACACGGACACCGGCAATGTGCTTTCCGCATTTTGCAGATCCGCACATTGCCAGAACTATATAGAAAATGCTTTTTCTTGTCCGCAGTGCGGACAAGAATAGGACATGTTCTATATTTTTGCGGAGCGGAAGTGCAGACCGGAGCGCGGATCCGTAATTCCGGATCCGAGCGGGACAAAGTCTGTCCCCATAGAAATGAATGGGTCCGCAATTCCGTTCCGCAAACAGAATTTCGGACGTGTGAATGGGGCATAAGGGTCCCCTATCACCGCCAGTTAGTTAGCTACTTGTTAGGTAGCTAGCGCCCAGCCCACCGCACCGCAGTCACTGATTTTGGCAGAGATTTTTCATCCACATTGACCGATGCGAATGAAAAAATCTGTGCCGTTCATTTTTTTTCAGCGCAGAGGCTGAGCGGAAAAAAATCTCATTACCCGTATGCTCAATATACGGAGAATCGCAGAAACTCCTAATGCTGGCCATACGTGTAATGATTGCGGAGACCCTCAAATGCCAGGGCAGTACAAAAACCCCACATGTGACCCCATTTTAGAAAGAAGACACCCCAAGGTATTCCGTGAGGGTATGGTGAGTTCATGCAAAATTTTATTTTTGTCACAAGTTAGTGGAATATGAGACTGTAAAAAAAAAAAAAAAAAACAATTTCCGCTAACTTGTGCCAAATTTTTTTTTCTGTGAACTCGCCATGCCCCTCACAGAATACCTTGGGGTGTCTTCTTTCACAATGGGGTCACATGTGGGGTATTTATACTGCCCTGGCATTTTAGGGGTCCTAAAGCGTGAGAATCCAAATGCGTAAAAATGGCCTGTGAAATCCTAAAGGTACTCATTGGTTTTAGGGCCCCTTTGCGCATCTTGGCTGCAAAAAGTGTCACTCATGTGGTATCGCCGTACTCAGGAGAAGTAGGGCAATGTGTTTTGGGGTGTATTTTTACATATACCCATGCTGGGTGTGAGAAATATCGCTGTAAGCGACAACTTTTTAAATTTTTTATTCAAAGTTGTCAATTTACAGAGATATTTCTCTCACCCAGCATGGGTATATGTAAATACACCCAAAACACATCGCCCTACTTCTCCTGAGTACGGCGATACCATGTGTACACTTTTGCAGCCAAATGCAAGAGCCTAAATCAACGAGTACCTTTTAGGAGGGCATTTTTACGCATTTTTCTTCTCACGCTTTAGGGCCCCTAAAATGCCAGGGCAGTATAAATACCCCACATGTGACCCCATTTTGGAAAGAAGACACCCCAAGGTATTCGCTGAGGGCATAATGAGTCCATGAAAAATTAAACTTTTTGTCAAAAGTTAGCGGAAAGGAGACTTTGTGAGAAAAAACAATAAAAAATCAATTTCCACTAACTTGTGCCAAAAAAAAATCTTCTATGAACTCGCCATGCCCCTCATGGAATACCTTAGGGTGTCTTCTTTCAAAATGGGGTCACATGTGGGTATTTCTACTGCCCTGGCATTTTAGGGGCCCTAAAGCGTGAGAAGAAAAATGCGTAAAAATGCCCTCTAAAAGGTACTCATTGGAATTTGGGCCCCTTTGCGCATCTTGGCTGCAAAAAGTGTCACACATGTGGTATCGCCGTACTCAGGAGAAGTAGGGCAATGTGTTTTAAGGGTGTATTTTACATATACCCATACTGGAGTGAGAGAAATATCTCTGTAAATTGACAACTTTGAATAAAAAATGTAAAAAGTTGTCGTTTACAGCGATATTTCTCACACGCAGCATGGGTATATGTAAAATACACCCCAAGCTACATTGCCTACTTCTCCTGAGTGCGGCGATACCATGAGTGACACTTTTGCAGCCTGAAGTGCAAAGGGGCCTAAAACCAATGAGTACCTTTAGAGATTTCACAGGCCATTTTTATGCATTTGGATTCTCACACTTTAGGGGCCCCTAAAATGCCAGGTGAGTATAAATACCCACATGTGACCCCATTTTGGAAAGAAGACACCCCAAGGTATTCCGTGAGGGCATGGTGAGTCCACAGAATTTTTATTTTTGGCACAAGTCAGCGGAAATTGTTTTTGTTTTTTTAATTTTGTTTTTACAAAGTCTCATATTCCACTAACTTGTGACAAAAAATCAAATTTTACATGAACTCACCATATCCCTCACAGAATACCTTGGGGTGTCTTCTTTCCAAAATGGGGTCACATGTGGAGTATTTATACTGTCCTGGCATTTTAGGGGCCCTAAAGCGTGAGAAGAAGTCTGGAATCCAAATGCGTAAAAATGCCCTGTGAAATCTAAAGGTACTCATTGGTTTTAGGGCCCTTTGCGCACCCAGGCTGCAAAAAGTGGCACACATGTGGTATCGCCGTACTCAGGAGAAGTAGGGCAATGTGTTTTGGGGTGTATTTTTATATATACCCATACTTTGTGTGAAAAATATCTCTGTAAACGACAACTTTTAAAATTTTTATACAAAGTTGACAATTTACAGAGATATTTCTCTCACCCAACATGGGTATATGTAAAATACACCCCAAAACACATTGCCCTACTTCTCCTGAGTACGATACCACATAAGTGAGACTTTTGCAGCCTGAGTGCTGCAAAGGGCCCAAATTCAACAGTACCTTTAGGTTTTACATGGCGACTCACAATTTAGCCCGCCCAAAATGCCAGAACAGTAAACACACCCCACAAATGACCCCATTTCGGAAAGTAGACACCCCAAGGTATTCACTGAGGGGCATAGTGAGTCCGTCTGAGATTTTTTTTTTTTGCCAGAAGTTATCAGAAGTTGAAACTTTTTTTTTTTTTTCTCAGAAAGTGTCATTTTCCGCTAACTTGTGAAAAAAATGAAATGATACATGAACTCACCAAGCCCCTCCGTGAATACTTTGGGGTGTCTTCTTTCTAAAATGGTGTGATTTGGGGGTATTTATACTATCCTGACATTCTAGCACCTGAAGAAACATGACAGGCGCTCAGAAAGTCAGAGCTGCTTCAAAATGCGAAATTCACTTTTTGCACCATAGTTTGTAAACGCTATAACTTTTACCCAAACCAATAAATATACACTTATTGGACTTTTTTATCAAAGACATGTAGAACAATAAATTTAGAGAAAAATTTATATAGAAATGTAGTTTTTAAAAAATTTTACAACAGAAAGTGAAAAATGTCATTTTTTTGCAAAAATTTCGGTCATTTTTGATTAATAGCAAAAAAAGTTAAAATGTCAGCAGCAATGAAATACCACCAAATGAAAGCTCTATTAGTGAGAAGAAAAGGAGGTAAAATTCATTTGGGTGGTAAGTTGCATGACGGAGCAATAAACGGTGAAAGTAGTGTAGTGCGGAATTGTAAAAAGTGGCCTGGTCATTAAGGGTGTTTAAGCTAGGGGGGCTGATGTGGTTAATAAGCACCTGTGCTGACGGTGGACCTGCCGAAGTTATGTAAAGGCCGGCACCTCTACATACCTTGGCAGATCCTCAGTCAGCACTAGGGCTTATTAAAGACCAGCATCTAAAACGCAGGTCTTAATAAATGACCCCTATTTTTAGTGTTTGAGATTAGCTTCATAAAATACCTTGACATTTTTCAGTTTTTACATTGCCCAATAGAGCAGTCGCGATAAGCGGACATTTCCTGTCCTCTGAAGCTCACCTTTTAGCTTTCATGTATTAATAGGCACAGGAAGAGGAACACAATCTTATCCTTAGAGGGTCGGCAAGTTAAAGGAAATGTGGCACCAAAATTTTTATCTGCCAGTTAAAACCAGATAGCGACACATATCCTTTTTCCTGGTTTTATTTTCTGATTTCAGACTAATTTAATCTATTTTCTGAACAAGATTATGGGGGTGGCCATCTTGCCTCAGTTGTTGTTAGAAAGCATTAAGAAAATTGCTTTACGGCAGCCCTATGGTCCATAGACATATTGGACAGGAGGGGACCCTATTGACGTCTATGGGAGAGTAGAGTTGTTTCGGTACCAAAATTTTGATTCGGTATCGATACCATTAAAAAGTATTGCAATACTCGATACCATGCAAAAAAAAAAAAAAAAGACAAAGCTGCGTGCATTCCTCATTTTATGGAACGTCCGGCCAATAATACAACAGTCCGATCCTATTTTTTGGAGGGACAAGGCGACTAAAATAAAATGGAGAATTGTGCAGTTTTTCTTTTATGGGCGTTCACCGCTTAAAAGAGTTTTTTTTTTTTAATAGTTTGGACTTGAGACGTAGCGATATGTAATATTTTATTTATTGTTTATATATTTTATATGTAAAATTGGGAAAGGGGTGATTTATACTTAATATTTTGGTGTACTTTAACTTTTTTTTTTTACAGTTTATTTATTAACTATTTCCCCCTTAGGGGCTAGAACCTGGGATCTTTTCTTTCTATTCACTCTGATAGAGCTCTATTAGGGTGAATAGGATCTCACCCTCTCCCTGCTGCCCTGTGCACACAGCAGCAGGGAGCAGACTATGGCAGCCAGGACTTCAGTAGCGTCCTAGTTGCCACGGTAACTGATCGGAGCCCCAGCATTACACTGCTGGGGCTCCGATCACTGCCACCAATGAGGAGGAGGAGGGGTTAATTGCCGCGGATCGCAGCGCCCGGTCACAGACAGGTGCCGGCAATGAGCTTCTTCTGCCTGCATCTGTATAGTAAAAGTCACTCCTCATTGGTGGCCAGTGACCCCGCCTCCTCCGCCCCTCTCGCTCTATTGGTGGAAGCAGCACAGGGGGAGGGAGAGACTGCCTCCTTCTCCCTGTGCTGACGAGGAGAACATGGCCGCGCTGAGAGCGGCGCAGCCACGTTCTCTGATACTGGGCTGTGCGGTAGCGCAGCCCAGTATCGATAAAACACCAATCCTGGTATCGAGCTCGATACCAGAGAAAAGTATCGATTGGGTATTGAAAGTTCGATACCCGAAACAACCCTATGGGAGAGTTTACTAGGCATGCTCTGTGATCTGTGCAGAGGTCATTGTACAAGGAAAGAATAGATAAACTCTGACAATCACCTATTGTGAATGGTGGATCCGGTCTTATCTATACACATAACATGACAGATAAGTAGGTAACTGCAGTAACTTTAACATGGAAAGTTAAAAATAACATCCTTAAAAATTCATTAAAAAATATTACAAGATAAAAACATGGTTTAAACAATAGGTCATTTTCTGATGACATCCCCTTTAATGCTGTTTTCACACTGGCGTTTTTGGGTCCGCTTGTGAAATGCTGTTACAGGGCTCTCACAAGCAGTCCAAAACGGGTCAGTTTTGCCCCAATACATAATAAGGATCCGTTCAGAATGCATCAGTTTGGCTCCGTTCCGCCTCCATTGAGCTCTGGAGCGTTTTGGTGTCCGTCTGACGAAACTGAGGCAAACGTCCTGACACACAATGTAAATCAATGGGGACGGATCCGTTTTCAATGACACAATATGTCACAATAGAAAACAGATCTGTCCCCCATTGACTTTCAATGGTGTTCAAGATGGATCCGTTTTGCCTATGTTCATGATAATACAAACGGATCCGTTCTGAACGGGTGCATGTGGTTGAATTATCAGTGCGGATCCGTCTGTGCAGATACATGACGGATCCACACCAGACGCCAGGGTGAAAGTAGCCTAAGCTGGCCATACACTTTAGACAGCATTCAGCTGAACACTCGTTCGGCCAACAGCTTTATTTTCTGACCCACGACTCCACACACACACACACACACGAATGGTCAAATGAGAAAGTGTTCTGAACAGAGAGTCGACTCTGGTGGAACTTATCTCCCAGGGAAACAAGACGATCAAGCATTAGACCCAGGCCCAGCCAAAAACGGTGTGGTTTGGCCAACTTCCAACTAATATTTATAACCAGCTTTAATAACACTCCTACTGTACTGCTGAAAGTCCAGATAAGTTAGAATAGCAACACTATACACAGTACACAGATACAGCTCTGTACGCCTTTCTCCTAGAAGAGGGCATGCACTCTATCACTTCCTTGAGACTAATCTGTAAGTCTTTCACACGGGCGAGTTTTACGCGCGGGTGCAATGCGTGAGGTGAACGCATTGCACCCGCACTGAATCCGGACCCATTTATTTCTATGGGGCTGTGCACACGAGCGGTGATTTTCACGCATCACTTCTGCGTTGCGTGAAAATCGCAGCATGCTCCAGTTTCTGCGTTTTTCACGCAACGCAGGCCCCATAGAAGTGAATGGGGCTGCGGGAAAATTGCAAGCATCCGCAAGCAAGTGCGGATGCGGTGCGATTTTCCTGCATGGTTGCTAGGAGACGATCGGAATGCGTACCCGATCTTTGTTATTTTCCCTTATAACATAGTTATAAAGGAAAATAATAGCATTCTCAATAGAGAATGAAAAGTAAAAAGGACACTAGAGGGTTAAAAATAATAAAAACAAACTCGATCAAATGGAGGGGGTAAGTTTATGTTTTTATTATTTTTAACCCTCTAGTGCTCTTTTTACTTTGCATTCTCTATTGAGAATGCTATTTATTTTCCTTTATAACTATGTTATAAGGGAAAATAATAAAATCTACAGAATACTCCACCCGAAAGTGGACTTCAGTGATGAAGTCCGGCTTCGGGTCTGGGTACCAAACATGGCGATTTTTCACACGCGCGTGCAAAATGCATTACAAACGTTAAGCACACGCGCGGAAAAATCGCGCATATTCCCGCAACGCACCCGCATCCGATCCGGCCGTCAAACATGACGCCCGTGTGTAAGAGGCCTAAGTCTTTCAATTGACTTATTTACTCCAGCTGCCATAAAGCATACCTGCCTTACTGTACTGACTAAACAGGAAGGTGGGGTGCATCTCCAAAATGCTCCCCAGAGAAGCTACAATACAATCCCTTCAATAGTCTTCAACACAGAGCACGAGTTATTCTAACTATATTCGCAAGGATGAATGCAAGAATCTGCAGCTGTGTAGACTACTACATCCCCATCCAGTAAAAGATATTTGCAGGCCAACAGACAACACATTTTCTGTTATTTAAAATATGGTTTCGTTCTAAATATTTTTTCTATCCATCAATTGAAAAAAAAAAAAAAAAAAAAAAATGAATATTTCAGGTTTCACACTGGCCTCTAGAGCAGACATACAATGTCAGCTTTGCTGTGTAGCCTGGGACAAGATCAGCAGAGGGGATTTAATGACAGCTCCTCTGTACTATTTGAGGTACAGATAAAGTAGGAAGGCAACACAGAAAACTGTAGAGGTAGCACCCCTGTCACTTTCTGGTCTCTGGGAAAGGGATCTGAACATCACTTCCTGGAGACTTTAATAGTATAGTGACATCTCACTGGCAAACTCTCTACAGACTCTTTTCAATATAATTTGTGAAAATAAGATTAAATACATGGTATTTTCCCGAAATCTCAGAAACGCCTGTACAAACATGTTTGGTCCATTTTACTTGCTGAAAATAAAAAAAATAAATAAAAAGCCGATGCATATCAATATTGAATGAGAAAAACAGGAAAATCCAGCTTCTTAAAAGTTGCAAATTTATTCCATCAGGTTAAAATCTTCAGAACAGGAAAGGACTCAACGAACAATGCATTGTTCGTTGAGTCCTTTCCTGTTCTGAAGATTTTAACCTGATGGAATAAATTTGCAACTTTTAAGAAGCTGGATTTTCCTGTTTTTCTCATTTGAAGTCCCACAGTCCAGTCCAGACTGCATCCGTGCTTCTTTGCTAGTCACTACAGGTGAGAGCTGCTTTTGTTGGTTTGTCCATATCAATATTGAAGTCACGGTTTATGTTAGGAGCCATAACTAAGGTATTGGAAATCTAAGACAAGTAGTTTCCACCAAACTGCTCACTTTAAATGAGGTAACAGATGAGATCAGCAAAAATATCTAAAAATCGAAAAAGTGTGCCGTCGTGAAATTATCAGCAGAAGACATGAGCCCTTTATTGTAGACTGTATTTTGTCACCAAGGAGAGAAAAAGGCCTGTTGTAAAAGCTTGCTACAGTGTGCTAGTGACGCCAACCAACAGTGCCCGTATTCTGACTATGGACAGCAGTGGTGGCATATACCAGTTGGTACCAAAGAGTAGGAAATAAATATTAAAAGTCATCCACTGGTTAACGGGGCATTTCCAGTGATTTTGATTGCCCGCTCAGCCAACCATTAACCACAGCGCTACCACACCTCAGCCAGTGATTGGCAGAATGACCAGTCCAGTATATAAGTCGGCACCAGAATGGCAACAATGGAAGATAAGGGGAGTAATCACTGTATTAATTTTAACCCCTTTTGCATTTTTTTGTCTCCAAACACAAGAGTATTACTAAAATACTGTAGTTTGCTTTAAGGGAATGTGTCATCATAAAATAGCATTGTTTAAATCACTATGTTAAACACTTTTTTTTTTTAAGAATTCTTGGTTTTTAATTTTCCATGCCAATTCCCTTTAACGCTCTTAGCAATCTATGACATACCAGTTATGAACACCTGACTTTCATTGGTGGTGGTAAGATAAGCGTTGTAGGAGGTATCATCCGGATATTCTTGGATCACGCGCATTTGAGTGCACACCAGATAAGACACTAGCATAAGATTAAAAAAAAAAAAAAAAAGTTAGGCCAAGTTCACACTATATTTGGTCAGTTATTTCCATCAGTTATTGTGAGCCAAAACCAGGTGGGGGGGGGGGGGGGGGTTAAAAACACAGAACAGGAGAAAATCTTTCTAGGATATCAGTTTAAAAAATCTCAGAAGACCCCTTTAAATGGCATCCATTCAGATAAACAGACTTTCATCTAGAGGTACACCCAGAAAAGAAGACCACATCCATACGGCATAATAGGACAGGGTGTGCCTTAGGAGTGCCCTTCATTTGTGAAAGGAGCTGCGTCAGCCCGATCAGCGGCAGAGGCCTGACAGTCACCGACAGCTGACGCTGTATACGCTGGAATATGTGAAAACACATTTCCCCCTTTACAAAAAAAAAAAAACACATATCAGACATAGGTAAAATAGAGAATTTTTATGTGCATCACCAATTGCCAGTTTTTAGTAGGGGGCACAATCGACTTTCGACTACATTACCCAATACGTCTCTAGCAGTGCATCCTATGAACTAGACCACCACATTTATTAAAAGGATATGTGGCAATACTAAACATCATTGATTTACATACTTGGACATATATTTTCAAAAATATCCGGCTGTGAGGTTGCAAAAATTTCAAGTAGAAATGGCTGGTCTGAAGTCCCATCAATCATTTGAACCCATCGATACACCCAGAAATCTTCCCAGTCATCTGAAGAAATGACAGAAAGCAAGGAAACCATGTTTAGCACTGATGGCAAAGAACGATCTCAGGACTCAAATTTTCTAGGGCGTAACACAGACCTACGTCACACAATACCAGATTCATAGGAACATGTTAAAGGGATCCCGTCATCTAGCTTTACATGTGCTACTAGGTCTCCTCTAGCATGTCCGTAATATACATGTGCCATAGCTAGGGTGCTTTTGTTTAGTTAGAAAAACAATTTTATAAATATGCTAATTAGGCCAGCAAGGAGCGCAGCACCGCCCTGCATCTTCCAGCTCCCCCGACGTCACACAGTTGAAGCGCCGTAATCTCGCACAGTTCGTAACCTGAGGCTGATGCCAGCAGACTTGTCCCTATGAAACTGGCTGACCCGTTTCTTATGCGCTTGGCAGCTGAAGGAATCGGTGTCTGTTCCATAGCTGAGAAAAATGATGTTTCATTATATGCAAATGAGCCTATAGGAGCAACAGGGGCGCTGCCATTAAAGAGGACCTTTCATGGGTCCAGACATTATGAAATAAGTAGCAGGATATGTAGGGCATAGAGCAGGGATATAAGAGCACTTACTATTTTTTCTGGGTGCCGCTCCTTTCGCCCGCTGTGCCCCTGTTTAATTCTCCCGGATGGTATGCTAATGAAAGGATGTGTCCCTACGTGTCAATGTGTAACTGAAAATAAAGGAAAAGCAACAAAACTGCTGGAAAAAGTGCTGGAATTTATTCTTATTACTGACGTTTGGAGGACTTACCTGGTCTGTTCCGTGCACGTGGGGCAGTGGATGTACGGTGAGCTGGATATTGTATATATGGATTTATGCTAAATGAACAGCATCGGTACAGGGAGGAGGAGACTGCCTTGTTTCTCAATGCAGAGAGCGTCACAGCCAGGGAGAAGGAGAGTTTTTTTTTTCTCCCTGTGACGCTCTCCTTTGTGATTGGACCGCTCTACAGCCAGGGATAAGGAGATGCCCATTGAGAAACAGGGCAGTCTCTTCCTCCCTGTAACGATGCTATATATAAGCATACCAGACGGGAGAATTCAACAGGCGCACAGTGGGAGAGCGGAGCCCAGAAAAACTAGTAAGCACTCTTAGATCCCTGCTCTATTCCCTACATATCCTTCTACTTATTTCATAATGTCTGGATTCATGAAACGTCCTCTTTAAGGGTCCATTCACACGTCCGTAGAATGGGTCCGCATCTGTTCCGCAATTCTGCGGAACGGGTGTGGACCCATTCGTTCTCAATGGGGACGGAAATGATGCGGACAGCACACAATGTGCTGTCCGCATTTCCGGTCCGCGGCTCCGGAAAAAAAAAAATAGAACATGTCCTATTCTTGTCCGCAATAGCGGAAAATAGGCATTTCTACAGGGGGGCCGGCCCGCTGTATTTCAGATCCGTAATACACTACGGACGTGTGAATGTAGCCTAAACCTGGAGGTACTGCTGTCTCTGCAACTGCCACAGACTATCCACTCTGACAGGGCTGGGCAGTGAAAACATCATCAAGCCTAAACCTGTCCGTGGAGAGCGTGCAGTTGTATCGAGGGCAGAGCCTCTAGGTGTAAGGGCCACGCGCCCGTTGCTCTTAGAGGCTCATTTGCATACATTTTTAAAAACTCAGTAAATGTGGGCACATATGAACATAGGACCAACACAGAGGTCTTCAACTGCCAAGTGCGCATGTAACAGGTCAGCCAGTTTGATAGGCACAAATCTGCTGACAGATGCCCTTTAACACTTTCAGTCATATACAGATGCAACCTTCCAGAATAACACTTCTGCAGAGTGGATGCTCGTAACCGGTTACCCACACTACCGATGTGGCCCTTAGATAGGTTCTCCAAGACATTATAAAAATAGTCTTCTATGTACACATACCTTGACTTAGATACGTGCTGTATGTCAGAAACAGTGCAGTCTCTGTAGATGAGGCCCCTAAAATCTGCACACAGGGTCCAAATTGCTGCAGAAGATAGTACAAAGTGTGAGTACAGAGTTCTTTCTTCAATCAACTTTATTTACAATGTCCTGGAGAACCTCTTTTAAATAAAAAATGAGTCATAGTTCAGTTTTGCAAATCTGTGACTTACCCCTTTTTCGTAATCGTTCACATCTTCCAACATAAGTTACAAGTCCTATGACATCACAGACTCTGTTGTGAGGTAGGTTATTAAATTCCAGTCTAAAAAAAAATTCATAAAATGGCAATAGTCTATTAAAAAACAAACAAACATCAAAATACCCTTTGTATCGTATGTTTTCTTTGGAGCCTTAAAGGGGTTCTGCACTTTGTTTAAACTGATGATCTTTCTTCTGGATAGATCATCAGCATCTGATCGACAAGGGTCCGACACCCGGGACCCTCCGCCGATCAGCTGTTTGAGAAGGCAGTGGACTTCTGTTTACCGCAAGCCCAGTGACGTCACGACTAGCATCAACTGGCCTGGGTGCGGCTAAGCTCTGTTCACTTCAATGGAGCTTAGCCCCGCCCAGGCTAATTGATACTAGTCATGACGTCACTGGGCCGGCGGTAAACAGTGAGAAGGCCGCAGCGCTCCTGTAGCGCCACTGCCTTCTCAAACAGCTGATCGGCGGAGGGTCCTGGGTGTCGGACCCCTGCCGATCAAATGCTGATGATCTATCCAGAGGAAAGATCATCAGTTTAAACAAAGTGCAGAACTCCTTTATTAAAAGGGAAATCCCAACTGAGACATTTAAAGGGGCTTATATTAACTTGCACATGACAAATGCCATTTGCTGAAGTGACAACCCCTTCAAGGTCCATCCTTGGAATAGATTTGGGTCCCTTCTCTACTCTCACAGCAGTTAATGGAGTGAGTAAAGAACACCTGCAGCCACCTTTCCATCCATTCCAAATCTAGATGTGGCATTTGAAGCAGTCTCATCAGGTGAGAAACCCTCATTTTCCACATTTCAGAACGTAGGACCATGCCTGTGAACAACTATCAGTCAGCTATATATGTATACACACTTACACAGAGAATACTTTCAATCAGGTTACCCTGCATTTCGTGGTAACAGGTTCTATTTAAACGCAATTATATATTAAATTTTTTTATTTTTTATTTAAATCCTTAGTGACTACAAATGCACATTTTTTTACCGCGGTCACTACAAAGCCTTAGGCCAAGCTACTGCCTTTTTACAAACGATGCAGAGGAGAGAAGGGGCTCATCTCTCACATGAGAGCTGGAATCCTGCTCCAACATCCTTGATCAGCAGAAGTGCCTGTCTGGGCCATTTAACTCCTTAGATGGTTAATAGCGACTGCAGCATCTAAGTGGTTTAGATGCAGGGTGCTCCCTCTGCCTCACACAGCCACCGGTGGAATGAGATTGCAGTCGCCGATGTAGTCGTATCGGAGCCAAGGGCCTCATGAAGACTTTAGGCCTGCTTGCAGTGTATCTCTATCAGACTGCGCCTCTCTGGCACAGCCTGCTGGTGACAGTATAACACACTCTACTGCATAAGCAGTACAGTGTATTATAGAAGTGATCAAAAGATCGCCTGTTAAAGTTCCTTTGTGGGATATAGTTAAAAAAGTAAAATAAACGCCTCGAGTCTCCTAAATGAATGGAGTGATAGTCACACAGGCATGTTGCCACTCTATGGGACTGCCAAGATAGCCAAGCTCTCCACTTTTTATTTTTTTTTAATCACATTTTAGCATTTTCTTTTGACATAGTACTAGGTTGCTGAGCATGTATTCACATGTTACATTCATATCTCAGTCTTTCACTAAGGATTAGTCCGCACAAGGTGAAATATTCTCAGGCCCGCAGCAATTAAACTGCAGAATCCATATGTGTAACATGAGGACTTTGTTGCAGATTCACTGCAGGATTTCAAACTTATATACACATAAGGGGTTAAATTTGAAGTGGAAATCTGACGGGTTTCTGCAAAAGAATGGGCAAAATTTGAAAATCCAGAACATTCTTGCTTTTCCGCACATAACATTTCCACTAGGTGTTTCCACCATGCTCGGGCACACTGCCAGGAGATGGCCATCGGTAGATTGCTGTTTGGCCGTTTTACTGAATATGCAAGTCACAGGATGTCACTAGCTTTGCATTCCTAGAAGCAAAGTTTTCTGAGGTTTTTCTTTTTAAGTTTAAATTTCATGAACTCAATATTTCTTAGAACCTCTAAGTAAAAAAAAGTTTTAACTGTTCTTTTACCACTATGCATCAATCGGCTATTCTAAAAACAGAAGAGACTCTGTAGGATGCTCCCATCTTTCATACTTTGCATTGGTGATAACTAAGTGATTTGAAGGGGATAATCCAGGATTTTTTATATTTTTACCCTATCCTCAGGATAGGCCATCAATATTTGATTGGCAGGGGCCATCATTTTTTGGTGGGGCACTTGTGTAATTTTTGTAGGGCTCCAAGTGTGGCATGATTATTTTTCTGTGGTGCGTTGTATGTGGCACTATTCTTTTTGTGGGCTGCTACGTGTGGCACTTATTTATAATGGGGCACCTTGAGGCATTATTTTTCATGGGACTGTGTAGCACTATCATTTTGTGAGGGGCACTACATGTGGCATTGATTTATGGGGTGCTACAATTGTTTGGTGTTATTTTAAAGGGGTTATCTAGGAATTACTATTAATGGCCTACCGTCTGGATAGGTTATCAATATCAGATCAGTGGGTGTCTGACTCCAGGGATCCCCGATGATCAGCTGATAGAAGAGACCGGAACTCTGAGCGCTGTGGCCTCTTCCTATGGTATAGGCCCCATTGAGGGGAATAGTGCTCAACTGCAATACCAAGCACATGCGCTATACTATGTACGGCACTGTGCTTGGAGAGATGCTGGAAGCTGGCTGCGCATCAGTGAACGCGGCAGCTCCCTATAACAGCTGATCGGCGACCGGTACCCGCTCATCTGAAAATGATAACTTATCCTGGGGACAGATCATCATTATATTTTCCAGGATAACCCCTTTAAGAGGCACAGTGCGTGGCACTGAAGATTTTGTGGAATGCAAAAAGGTTCTGCAACAGTGATGAGCCAAAAGATATCAGCAGCAAACTCTAGACTAGTCATGGTGGTCTGGGCCAGGCGGCAGGGCTGTGGAGTCGGTAGATAAATTTTCCGACTCAGACTCCTCAGATTTTGAAACTTCCGACTCAGACTCCTCTGTATTTAATATGCAAATACGAAGCTGTTCCACCAAGTTCTTCTAATCTCCTCTAGCACAGAGAGGTAGTTGAGCAGAAGCTGCTGCCTTCTCCTTTGTGTGCTGATCTTCTGCTGAAGATAGAGCAGTGGGAGGATCCAGGAAGGGGCAATTATTTTAAAACATGATTTTCCTAGTAGAATCCCATAGTCATGTTTAAAATTTAAGCTAACAATCTGAGTTTACATGTTTTATAGCCTTAGCTGAATGATAGCAGTTTTTCAAATGGTTTACAGCTTCAGTCTTGAACTATTGATTATCCATTCCCTTCACTTATCCCAAGTGTCTCCAGTCCTTAATCAGTTATCAGTGAGAGGCGAGGATAACCATGGGTTCCCTGTAACAGCAGACCACAAGACAATGGAAAGTGTAAGTATTGCCGCTCCTTAAAGGGACACTGACAGGCTGATTTTCCAGCTAAAGATATATATATATACTGGTATTCATCAGAGAATTAGGAATAAAACTATACTAATGTTACCCCCAGTTAAGCTGTACTTGTGTTTAAAAACATTTTAATCTGTATGCAAATTCACTATCTTTGTGCCCAATGGGGCAGCGTCTCCTGCGGCTTTGTGCCCAGCCGCGCCCGAAGTACAGCTTCCCAGCGCTGTTCCCCTCGTTATTATTCACTGCACTGGCCTTTTTTTTCAGGCTAGCTGAACGCTGAATTCCTGCGCAGGCGCACGTGTAGAGTGCTGGCAGCAGCCTCGTCTGGCTATGCTGAGGCTGTGCCAGCTTTCTCTCTTCCTCCTCGATACCTAGTCCTGTCTAGTGCTGCCAGTACTCTACATGTGCGCCTGCCCCCTTGGGCATAAAGGTAGAGAATTTGCATATTGATTAAAACGTTTTTAAACACAAGTAAACCTCAACTGGGGGTAACAGTCGTCTAGTTGTATTCCTAATCCTCTGATGAATACCAAAAGATATATCTTTAGCCGGTAAATCAGCCTGTAAGTGTCCCTTTAACTGCATAGTAAAGCATATGAAAAGCATGCTTCTTTACGGTCACTTAACGTCTTTGCTTAGCGGTAACGTGACGCACTGCATGCATTGGCCTTTATTCTTACAGTAGAGAAGTAATTAATTATAACTTTATCTAAATTGGGACATTTAAACTTGCTTTTTTTTATTCCAATTTAAATCTAGTAGGAGTCGGAGTCAGTCCATTTTTTGCCGACTACGACTCCGACTCCAGGTACCCAAAATTGCCTCCGACTCCTCGACTCCGACTCTACAACCCTGCCAGGCGGATCAGAAAAGGAGAACGTCTCCAATTAGAGAAGACTTCACTGAATGTCATGGTTTACTCTCGCTCTCACTGCAGTGTATCAGCAGTGGATTCAATTATGGTTTTTAGCAATAATCTAGTTTGTGAAGCAACTCCCATTATACTACGATTTGTCATATACTGGAAGCATTACTTTTAGATGGTAGATACTTGTATACCAAGGGTTATCCCGACTTGACCTTTGTGCTGAGCTTGGCACTGGCACTGTATTTAGGCTATGACACTAGTTCTGGTGCTATACTCAGGTTATAACCATGGTTCTGGTGCTGCATTTAGGTTATGACAGTGGTTAAGGTAGATTATCATATAACAACCCTTCCCCCACCAACTGATCGATAACTTAACTGTTGAAAAGAGTAAAAAATACAACGTATGACACATTAAAAGGGGGTTTACAAACAATGATGTTACTCACTACCTTGTGACAAACTGATATTTCACAGCTGGCAAATTCCACTCAGATTTCACATTACTTTCAGAGAGAACGGTAATTTTGGGTGGAGGATCTCTGGCATTCAAGCTTATTTCTGAAAAGAAAAAAAAAAAAGTCAATTTGAACGATCAATGCTTGGACTTTTTGCAGCTCTGATGCGGACTTATTCACTTTAATGGAACTGCAAAAGATGCCGAGAGCGCTCCATGTGTGGGCCACATCCATTGCTCTGTTCCTTGGCCATGTTTTGCGGTAAAGAATGGGCATCTCTATTATGGGCGGCCCGTTCCGTTCTACAAATTGCGGAACACACACGGGCTGCATCCATGTTTTGTGGATCCACAACTTGGGGAACACAAAACATGGTGTGGTCGTGTGCATGAGGCCCAAGTGACATTAGTCTTTACTAGATTATTTTTTGATAGGCTTTCCATTTAGAATATTTTCGAACATCTCAGACTTATCAGAAATCCACACCAAAGATCAGTTACAATTTACAATACTTGCGAATGAGTTTTTCAAAACTCCATCCACACGTCGAGGAATAAATCCATGCAGATTTCAAATCTACAATATGCCCAACTGTTGTGGATTTATGGTAGATGTTGCACTTTGCCGCGCAAAAAGTGCAATCTGCAGCAAAGCGAATTATCCTGAAAAGAAAAGAAAAAATGTGCCAAACACTGTAGCAAAAAAAAAAAAAAAAAAAAGTAGGAAATCTTTTGGTTCCATTTAAGTCTACTGAAGTAAAAACTGACTTGTTTTGACAGATTCCATTTAAAGGGATTGTCCAGGATTAGGAATAAGATTACACTTTTCTTTGCTGAATGGAGCTAGGCTCCAATAGTAGACAGAGCCTATACACAGAGTGAAAGGGGTTGAGCACTTTCTTGATACCGGATACCAATATGTGTCAAAAAAATAAACAAATAAAAATAATTATATATTATTAATGTTTTCATCTTTTCAGCTGCAGATCCACTAATTTCGGGGCTCCTCCTCTGTTGCACCACTTCTCAGAATATCTGTCGCACACTGTGCATATAGTCGCCCAAGACACTTCCGGCTCACATGAACAATGCTGGCCAATTCAGCAGGAAAAGTCTTGGACTACTGATATAGGCAGTATGAGAAGTGGTGTGGCCATCTTAGATGACAAAAGAAGATCCTGAGAATCAGCAGATCTGCAGTTGAAAAGATGAGAAGGAGGTCACCAAGTAAGTGTTCTGTTTGTTCTCCAGTTAGCAAGATTTTTTTTCTTGAACAAGAAGGTCGCTTTAACGTCGACTATATGACATTTCCCAACAAACCCTTTTTTCAATTTGGTCTTCTCTAGCTTGGCCAGCCACCAGTGCCATCTGGATAATGCTCCCTTTCCCATGGCTGCATATGGAGGGATACGTGACCAATTGAGTCATCATGTATTCTCCACTGAAACACAGAGCTATTGCCATCTGCCCAGGTACTGGACATTAGGAAACGAACCCACTGTGTCTCAATGGAGGAGACATAATGGCATGCTTGGTCACATCTGCCCCATCTTATGGAAGAGAGCACCAAATGGATGGACAGGAGGCTGGCTAAGCTGGGGAGAGTGGCTTCAGTAATAAGGAAACAAATGAGGTAAAAAAAAAAAAAAAAAAAAAAAAACCACACACACACACACACACACACACACACACACTAGTAAGTGGCAGATACTCATTTATTGATGACAAGAGCAATAAGCTGCCCAACCCCTTTACAGGGCATCTGTCAGCAGACTTGTGCCTATGACACTGGCTGACCTGTTACATGTGCGCTCGGCAGCTGAAGACGTCTGTGTTGGTCCCATGTTCATATGTGCTCGCATTGCTGAGAAAAATGATGATTTTTGTTTATATGCAAATGAGTCTCTAGGAGGAACAGGGGCGTTGCCATTACACATGGTTATAAGGGAAAATAATAGCATTCTTAATACAAAATGTAAAGTAAATTAGGAATAGAGGGGTTAAAAAATAAACAGTTAATAAACTCACCTTAATCCACTTGAACGCGATGCCGGCATGTGTAAGTGACTAAAGGACCTGTGGTGAAGTCACTGCTCTCATCACATAGTCCAATCACATGGTGCATCACGGTGATGTCATCACAGGTCCTTTTCACTCCAGATGGTCAAAGAATAAGAATGAAGACGAGTCGGGCTTCACGAACAATTGGATAAGGTGTGTTTATTTATTTTAACCCTCCATCACCATTTTACTGAGCGGAAAACTCGCCCGTGTGAAAGGGGCCTAAAGGTCATCACTAGAGTTGAGCGGACACCTGGAAGTTCGGGTTCGACCGAACTTCACAAAAAAGTTTAGGTTCAGGATCCGAACTTGACCCCCATTGAAGTCAATGGGAACTCGAACTTTTGGGCACTAAAATGGCTGTAAAAGGAGGCTGCAAAAGGCAGCAAAATGTGGGTAAGTGCCCTGCAAACAAATGTGGATAGGGAAATGACTTAAAATCAAAATCAAAATCTTGATCTAGGAGGAGGAAATGGATGTGTAGTAGGAGGTTGAGGAGGCGTCAGGTGGGAATGCCATCAGCAGCAAGTCTACCAGCGTGCGTTTGTAGTCACGGATCTTTCGATCATCAACGGACATTTTTACCAAATTTGGTTCCCTGTCAGAAATGCACAGCAGGGTTTTTCAGTGACAAAACAGGGTTCATGTCACCCACCAATGGAACAGACGAGTTTTAGAAATGTAGGCCCCTGGCACCCAGGCAGAGGAGGGGTTTATTCACGGCAAAAATGTTATTATTGCACCCAACAATTTAGGCCTCATGCACACAACAGTTGTTGTGGTCCGCATCTGAGCCACATATTTAGCGGTTTGGGTGCAGACCCATTCACTTCAATGGGGCCGCAAAAGATGCGGACAGCACTAAAGTGTGCTGCCCGCATCCGTTGCTCCGTTCCGTGTCCCTGCAAAAAAAAATAGAGCATGTCCTATTCTTGTCCGTTTTGCGGACAAGATTAGGCATTTCTACAATAGGCTGCGTTCCGTTACGCAAATTGCGGAACGGAACGCGAAGCAGCTTCCGAGTTTTGCGGATCCGCGGTTTGTGGACCACAAAACACCAACGGTCGTGTGCATGAGGCCTTAAAAGAAAATTTTTCAAATTTTCGGTCCCTGTTACCTATGCAGTGCAAGGTTACTTGACAGCAAAAAATTGAACTATGTCCACTCTTGAACTCCCAGACGGATTAACTGTATTATTGTCCCCGACACGTATGCAGCACAGGCCGCAAAGGTAATTCCTGGCCTTAAAAATATGATTTTTCCACCACCCATGAATAACATGGATTTAAGTGGTATATGATATTGTTCTCAACATCATCTTCCACCCAGTCTTCATCCCTGCCTTCTTTGTCGGTCTGCACATCGCAGAAAGCCGCAGCAGTTTGCACCCGTGTTTCGTCATCATCAGCAGAGATGTGCTGCGGTTGTCTTCCCATGTCCTCATCCTCAAACCTAAGTGGTTGGGCATCCGTGCACTCAATCTCTTCCACTTCTGGGGCAGGGCTATGGTTATGGCCCTGGGAAACCCTGCCAGCAGAGTCATGAAAAAGCATAAGAGACTTCTGCATGACTTGGGGCTCAGATTGCTTGGCTGATTTGCAATGGGGTGAGGTGAAAGACTGATGGGCATGGGCAGCAAGTGCCAACTCTGAGCTTTCAGCAGAGGGAGACAAAGTTGAGGTACTGTCAGCCACCCAATCTACTAGCGCCTGTACTTGTTCTGGCCTCACTATCCGTAGAGCAGCATTCGGGCCTACCTAATAACGCTGCAGGTTCTGTTGCCTACTCACACCTGAGGAAGAGCTTTCACTTGGACCTGTAGTTGGCGCTGAATGGCCACGTTCTCTCCCAGCAACAGGAGCTCCACCAACACCACCACGACCATGCCCACGTCCCTTATTGGATGTTCTCCTCATTATTTGCTTTCACCCACCAAACTTACAGATGGTTTATCTCTGGTGTCAATTTATCTGCCAATAGTCAACAATTAGGTTCGCTAACAGTAAGGCAGTGCCCGTGTCAAAACAGAATACATTTATTTAGGTCACACAACAGTGTAACGGAGCAATTCAATACAATTACTTCACCATCACCAAAAATTATATTTTTCAAACCAACAATGTAAAAGCAGAAGTTAACAGTTTTATTTGACTGTCAGAAATGCAGCGTACACCGCTAATGTGCTATCTACTACATAACCTGTGTGTTTGCAACCAACTATGTAAATGCACAGTTCAACAGGTTACTTAAAATGACTAAAATACAGGGTAGGCCTCAGATCTGCTATGTAGCACAAAACCAGAGTTTATTGCAACAAACTACAGAAATGCAGTATGTCACTGCTAAATTTTAAAATAGGTTTTTCAGCGTTCTATGCACAAGTTCTCTGTGGAACAATATGGGTTTGTTCCACCAACTACAGAAATGCACTATGTCACCCCAAAATTATAAAATAGGTAATGTAGGGAGACTTGACCTGCCAGAAAAAAGGAATTTTTCCTCCACTAAGCTAGCAAAAAATAATTAGACTGATGTCCCTGGCAGGCTGGCACACATGCAATTCCAAGGACACTGCAGTTGCTAAAATGGCCGCCGGCCCCCACCTCAGTAACAGATGGATTAAAAATTATTTTGCAGTATCACTGGGCTCAGGGCTGGGTACAAATATGTAGCATAGCACCCTCAATAATTGCTGTAGTTTAAAGATTTAACACCACCAAGTCCAACAGTTTTTTCCCCTAATCTCTCCCTGAGAGCACCAGCAGCAAGGTGGCTCCAGCTTAAATAGAGGCTGGGTCACATGCCAATAGTAGGCATAACTGTAATGGCTTCTTAGGGCAAAGTAGTGAAATGCTTGTCGACAGGCTCCCTGCAGCCTTTCAAAAGCGGAAGAAATCGCCGAACAACGAACCCGAAATGTTCGGGTGAGAGAAGCCATAATGTTCGGTACGAACGCGAACTTTACAGTTCAGATTCGCTCAACCATAGTCATCACACCTGGCCCTATCAAAGTGGAGAGGGTGCGGCAGTTGCAGAGAGAGTTGAGCCTCCTGGAGTAATGGCAACTGCCGCCGTTGCTCCTAGAGGCTCATTTGCATATTATAAAACATCATTTTTCTCAGCAATACGGACACATATGAACATGGGACCAACACAGATGTCTCCAAGTGCACATGTAACAGATCAGCCAGTTTCATAGCGACAAATCAGCTGACAGATGCCCTTTAACACTGTACCAGTAGTGCTAAATAGACCCACCTTTCCATACACCCTATTAAAGAATATGGAGGCAATGAGTGAATGCACATTCACTCATTAGCCATATGCTAATTACCTTATCGTCATATAAGAAGTCATTTACCACCAGACTATAGTCATGCAAGTTACCACCTACTTTTCCGCTTCATACTAACAGTTAAAAATATTCCTGCCGTCCACTAGGAAATAAATTGAAAACCAGCAAAGATGAATGAATATTTACACCAAGTTATTCTCTCCGTTCTCAGCATCATAAATCATAATTGCACCCTGATATAAACCCTAGAAACAAGCTAAATAGGCCGGGATGCTGTCACTATGGGGTGTTACAGGGCTTAATGGATCGGGTTTATTGGATTAGTGATGGTGACACGCGCAGGTAACGGCGAAGAAGTATCGCAGGTGGATTAGAGAATATTTAATAAGGAAGTCTATTACAGGCGGATTAGAAAGAGTTATATGATCTGAAAAGATGAAATATGGCAGAAATAAGGAGAAGGAGCAGACACGTTCTGTTTTCATCCATAAATAATCCAATGATGGAAGGCAAGACTGCTCAGAAATGTGGTCTAAATAGCAGAAAACAGGATTTTAGCCAGTTTTAGGTGATAGATCATATTAGCCGCATTGCGAGGCGTCTCACCCTGGCAGTCTGAAGCCAGCCCCTTCCTTGTAAGGAGGCCCTTGACTCATCCATCAGTCTCTGACAAGTAATTTGCTTAGTCCATGCAGAGAAACAGAAACAAATCCCATCTACTTGTCAACAGGCGAGATAGTTCATGAGCAGAAGGATGGGAAGACCTCAGAATTAGCAGAAGACGGCATATCTGACACTGAGCAACAGCCATGATATGAACCCAAGACAAGACGTGCTGCTCGCGGATTCATGCAAAGCACCAGGCATGGCGCTCCTGGAATATGGAAAGAGCTCTTCAATACCGAAAAGGAGGAGACGCACATACCTTTTGGGCTTTGGGAAAGGATACTATACATAAATATACTGTGAACCATAGAGACCATCATCTAGAGGGGGCAATTTTAGTTCCAAGAAATATATAAACTTTGAAAGAGTAAAGTCTTAAAGGAGTAGTAGGGGAAAACTGCTCGTTCGGTGGGTGTCTAACCCCTGGTGCCTACACAGATTATGAGAATGGGGGTCAAGTATACTTTGTTTGAATGAAGCGGCGCCCGGGCACGAACACCGCCACTTCCTGCACTCCCATAGAGGGAAACGGCCCGTTAGGGAGCATGCATCACTCTATTCATACTGTGGATACAGTTATCGTCCTCATTCTCATTATCAGCACAGGTCCCAATGGTCAGACCCCTATTAAGCTAACAGTTACCACCTATCCAGTGGCTAGGAGGTTATTTCTTGTTGCTGGATTGCCCCTTGAAATAAAGGGAAAGCTATTAAACTGTATTATGTCTAGTGAGGCCCTGAGGGGTGGTGCCAAAAAGAGTCTGAGTCACGTACATTCAGGCTCCACTCTAGGCCGACGCA